>VXAZ01000446.1:592705-663611 GCA_013399875.1 Gymnorhina tibicen | reverse complement strand
GCGGCGCGGGAGTCGCCTGACGTGTCGCGGGGCGGGGGGGGGGGGGGGGGGGGGGGGGGGGGAGGTGAGGAGAGGTGATGGCATGGGAACGGGTCATGGAAGTCACTGAGGACAGCGAGAAGCCAGAGGAAAAACCTGCTCTGCGACTGGAGAGGACAGGCATCGCATCATCCATTGCATTTGGGAAGTGCTGCTACATGCACAAAGATGCAGGCACCAGCCAGTAGCCCACGTTGGCTCAGGGGAGTTTTTGACATGAATAAGGTCACTCTAAAACTTGATTGACCAAAAAATAAAAGGTGAAAAAAGTGACTCTACCACCTTCGCTCCCCACACAAGTTCCATTGATAAGTTAAAAGCACAGAAACACAGACCTGAAATGGACTGTAGGAGCCCAAGCAGTCTAAGAACACCACACAGAGACAACAAGTTTAACTGTGATGGTAAAAAAAGCGCTTAAATCAGGGTAGTATTTATTCAAGTCTTCCTGCAGATCATATTCAGGGGAGATTTAGTGTGCAAGGGGGCTGAGACCCATCTCACCCTGTCCTGGCTTAGGTGGAGACAGTAAATTCTGGCAGTGTGTGGTTCATCTCCCCAGCACCCTGAAGAATGCTCTGGTCCCCTTCTTTGTGCCTTCCCATCACACCCCAGCACAGGTCACTGCTGCAGGGCACGAGGGGTGAATCACCCACCTGGCCCCCAGGTTTGTGTTAGAGCCAGGAGGCACAAGGGTTGGGATAACACAAACGGGTACTTTTGGGTGCTGTCTTGCTAATTACTCAGCACTCATCAAGATAATCAGAAAAATAATTTTGCAGATTGTATCAGACTGGTTTGTGGTTGGCTTGAACTGGTGCTTTATTCTGCGGATACAGAAATGTGCAGCATTTTTAAAAGGCCAGACTTTTTAAAAACGTTGACTTATGGGTTTTCTTTTTTCCCATTCACCCCAGAAGGAAAAAAAAAAATCCAAACAAAAACCTAATCAGTGCCTGTTGATTTGCTTCCTTTGTGGCTTTATTCCTCCTTTTTGCTTGCTACCTAGTGTTTTCCCTGTCTTTCCAGATTCCTGTGAAGAAGCAAAAGGGGCAATGAAGATCTGACAATGCAGTATTTTCCAGCTACATCTATGCTTTGCTGTGTTGAGATGAAAAGGTAAAACTTAAATCCAACCCTGAGGTGTTCCAGTTTCAGGCCTCCAATAAAGTTCCAACCCTCCTGCAAGCACGCTGGGACAGAAACTGCCTTGCTTTTTGTGTAGGTAGCAAGGAAATGATCCTTTGCTGGCTGTACGATGGGAACCCCTCAGCTGATGCTGTTCTATCTGTCACGCAGCTGGTTTGAAGATCCCTGGGATTTATCCTCGGGGAAAAAAAAAAGTAATCTTTCAAAAAACAAAGAGGTTTCTTTTACCTCCTTCTGACACCTTTCTGACAGGGGCTGCTTTTAGGTCAAGAAGCTGTCTCTGTTTTCAGGCAGAAACTTCTCAGGCAGGATTTTCAATTTTTAAAATTTTTTTGCCGCCCACCCCCACGGATGAACGATTCGCCTTATTCAGGAGCACTAAAATTATTACTGTTCTCTCTGAGCACGAGAAACACACCTGTAATTTCTCACGGAATATGCTTTGTGACAGAAGAAATGCGTCCCCTCCCAAATGTATGCTTATGTAAAGAGCAGCTTAGCTCGTGTTTATTGCTCCATCAGACTGGCGGCCGTATGGAAACGCCTGGCGTGTTTGTTTGTGTGCCGGTGGTTAATGCTCATTAGCAGGGAGACTAATAGCACTGCCTGGAGCCAGGCAAAGTGCGAGGCACTCGCTGCGTGAATTTCCCCAGCTGGATTTGGCAAGCGCGGGCGGCGCTGAACCTGCGGCGCCCCTGCTGCTTCTCCTGCCCGTGCGAGCCCGTGCCGAGGCCCGCGGTGCCTGCTCGAAAGGCTCTGGGGACTGGGTGGGCTGCTGCTCTCCGAAGGGTAGTGATGGAGCCATTCCAGCAGTCCCACTCCACCTGCTTTTGCTTTGTTTTTCCAAGCCGTGATCCCCTCTGCTGTCGGCTGCTCCTCCCAGGCGTCCCCTGCTCCGTTTTCTTCAGCCTTTGCTGGCTAATTTCTCCCCTAGCCTCCTTTGTTTTTCACTCAGGGGATTATCTATGTGTGACAGCAAGTGGGAAACTGAGGCATCTGGCTGCAGATTGTGTCATGTGAAATACGTCAGCAGTGCTGTAGCACTAAACTATAAGAAAATATCACCAGACTGACAGCTCAGAGGGAGATCAGGGTGCTGATAACTCTCTTCTCTCTCTGAGCTGGAGAGATGGGCCAGGGCTAAAAATTTGACACAGCACAAGGGGCAATATGGTTTTCCCCAACTCATTTGCATTCCAGGCACTTACGGGAAAGGTTCAGTTAGGGAGAAAGATGAGAAGCACTGCTTAAGTTTGATTCTTGGGGATAAACAAGATTTAGGTGCCCAGAATCAGTTTCCCCCCAAAAAGCTGAGGTGTCTGTTGAGCTGGCCCCTATCTGTCAGTAAGCATGAGAATGGCTGCAGTCAGAGGTGTCTGCAGAGACAATGCCCAGGGGATGTGCCTTATCCAAGGCACTGGATCCCAGCTCTGACAGCTATGAAATCGCCTTGTCAGCTGTGCTGGGTGGGGGAAATGCAGAACAGACCCTGCAAGGGAGATAATATTTTAAGTGGTTATCAAGGAAGGAGTCAGACTCCAAACAGAGTCACTAATTTCTAATGTTAGCGTTTTATTAGCATTGTCTTTTTGGGCTTAGCAAGATTCAAAGTCTCTAGTGGCAGGAGTGATGGCAGGTGTGTATGGCCAAGGCTGGGGTCTGACTTTGGAGGTAAAATACAGTGTGGTGCTCCCTGCTGTGGCTGGAGACTTCCCGAGGGGGACATGACTGCAAAAGGGCCGGGACAAGGGATGCCAGTGTAGTGTCTTAGTGGAGAGAGGGCTGTGCATCACTTGGAACCAAGGGAGAGCTTTTCTCCAACATCCCTTGGGAGGAGAAGAGCCAAGGGGTGTCTTCATTGAGGTTTTGGGTGCTGCACTTTGGGCTGGGGACAGAGGACGTGGATGTGGCAGGGAAGCTGCCCTGACTATGCTGAAGAGGCCAAGCTTTGGTCCAGGCATGTGCAGAAAACCATGCCTGGGTAAATGTCAGGCTGGTGAAACAAAAAGCCAATTAAAGAAAATGTAATAAGTCTTGGTGGATGTGGCTGGGGATTCTGCCACTTGTGGAGCATCTGGCTTTAAGTCTCTTGGGATAAAATCCATCACACTTTTCCCCTGTAGAGAGAAGATCTACAGCTCATCAACACAGGCTCTGCTGGCTGGTCACACACCAATGAGGTCTGAAGAGGAGTGTCCTCAAAGCTTTTAGTGAAGGAGGTGGTTAAAAGGGAGAGTGTTCATAGGCAGCACTTACGGCATCCGTAGGGTGTTCCCATTCCAGCATCCACACGGTGTTCCTCTGAGAAGTTGTGGCTGGGATGTACAAGAGTGTCTAAGGGATTTGGACACCAGAGTCTCACTCATTTTTTCTGAGAGCTCTGGGCTTCTCAGCCTTCTGCAAACACTGACATCGTTTGTCTGGATGATGAGTGCTTATGATCAAGTCACCACCTTAGATAGCTGAGTCTCACCGAGGGATGGTGGCTCCACAGGAAAAGTAGCCTTTTCTCCTGGATGAGATAGTCTCAAGTGACAATTTCACTCTGCAGAAAAGGTGCACCTCATCTTCAGACAGAGGCTGAAATTAGGTCCAATATTTGGTAAAAATACTTTAACCAATGAGATACTGAATGAAAGCTTTTGGATTTGTGTTTTCCTTCTCCTTTTTTTCTTTTTTAAAACAAGAAATTCTTCAGTGCTCAAGTTCTTGATTTGAAAGATCAAAGTGCTGCAGTGAGGAGTGAATGTAGAGTTATGGGGAGGTGAGACAAGACACCTCCATCCTCATCATTCAGTGACGGTTTCCCGGTCCTTTGGTTGAGCTGGGCCCATGGCCCCTTGGTGTGATGCTCAAAATGAACTTGTCTTGAGATGTGCAGCTCTTCCTACCTGTTCACAGCCCAGGGAATACTCCATCCACTCCACAGGTTTCTGCTATGGGGATCAGCCTTTTTGGAGCTCCGGTAATTCTCAAGGCTTGCAGCCCTTCAGCCTCTTTTCAAGAGCCTGACCTTGTAAAGTCAATTAAAGTGTAGCCACGGCCTCTGAGAGCCTTTGGACTCACACAGATATAAAACAGATCCATAAGAACTGATGCACTGAATAAAATGTAGTAGCACTCATTCTGGAATAGGAGCTGATTATTTTAACTTGACTTAATACATTTTCTTATTCTAGCTTAAGAGCATCCAGAAAAGTTCTTCTAGTCAATTTTCAAGTGTCAACAAGCTGTTTTTCTTGGTCTCACAAACTCATCTTTGAAATGGGAATAACTTAGTCTCCCATATGGTGTTGAAAGCTACTTCATAGCGGAAATCTCCTGTATATTCATACAAAATTTTAGAGGAGCAGGTGGAAATTATCTGGCAATTAAAGTTAGTGCTATGGATCTAGGACTTGGAATGACATAGCCAATCTATTCAAAGACCTCATCTCCTACTGTCAGCAGTTGGTTACGTGACTGTTCATTGTGCTGCTCCTCATGGGGGGAAAAAGCCCTTCAGGAGATGGCAAAAGATTTCAGCTGATTTCTGATAACTTTGTTTGAGCTGGTGATGACATTTATCGGAAAGGAAATGGTTAAAAGCAGTTCTTCAGCAGCTCTGGCTCTGACATCGTTCTGCAGACTTATTGGGGTATTAACGAAGAAAAGTAGCTTTCTGTGAACGCAGGAAGTGGCCTCCAATAAAGTTTGAAAATTTCACAGAAAAACGGACATAAAAAGGTCAAGACTCTCCTCAGATATTTTGTCTAATTTTATTTTGAGCAGTGTATTTCTCTACTCACTTAAAATACTCAGGTCTGAGCAATAGCCAGGATGGTTCCCACCATTCCGAGGGGGAGTGTTCACCACCCTCTTGCAGCAGCACTCCAAGGTTTATCCCTCAGCATTTTTCAGAACTGCTCAGTGTTTTCTTGACTGTTCATAGCTGTTCATTAGATCACCATATCTTCCTCCATTGCAGAAATTACAAACTTCAGGGGGTTTTTGTTTGTTTCTCTGTCTTTTTTCAATTTATGCAGAACTCTCCTACCTCCCTCAAAGGGTTTGCTCAAACTTTCCAAACTTGACTGGACGACCTGATGAACTATTTTACCTCCAGAGTGCATGACTTGTAGGGAGGTATGAGCATGTATAAACAGCTGTTTTGGCTGAAAATTGATTTGAAATAATGTTTCAAATATACATAAAAATGAAGCACAGCACTTCATGGAAACACTGTCAATGGAGAGGAAGATTTGCAGCCTGTTTCTTTTAGACACTGCTCCTGTTTAAATTTCCCTCTGATGTTGGGATGAGGAGCATTGTGGCATTGCTGTGAACTCTCTGCTGCGCAGAGAGAATCCCAGGTGAGAGCAGTTCCCCGTGAAGCAGAGGCTCAGGTGACATTCCAGAGCTATTGAGGGCCTGGTGCTCAGGGAGCTTTCTCCATCCCGCTGAGGCCAGGAGGTGAGCAGGGAATTCAGTGCTTGGCATGAGCAGTCTTGGAAGAGGAGAGTGCTTATCTGCCTTAAAATTAAGCAGTCAAAATTAAAAGGAAGCGCAATTGATCTCAGCTGGAAGTTGGTGCATTTTAAATATGGGATGGTGTTTTTTTGCAATCTGCCTAAGAGTTTGCTAATGCCCCTGATTTATTATAGAGGCTGAGAGAAACAGCTTCACACAGCAGGATAAGCATGCTTTTGACTTGGTTCCAGGTATGACAATAGCTGAGAGCCATCAGAAGTAGGAAGAAAGTAGCTGCCAAGAGTTGTCTAACTTGGATGATCCTGATTCTCTTCTTGCTCTGTCAAACCCTGCTCACTCAGTCCTTTCTGACGGAATTGAGGACAGAACGTCCTTTCGAGAGCAGCTTTTGTTTCTATCAGCATTTAACTGTGCTTTCTTTGTAGGATATGCAGTGCCTTGGAAAGGCAACTCTCTCCTCTGCCTTCCTGTGCTTCTCCAAGAGGGAATGCTGGGTACTGAGCACAGACAGCGCACGGAATGGAAAGAGGTTGGACCTCCAAGTTTCACAGTATGCCAGCAGACAGCAGCAATATTCAGAGACAATATTCCGGAAGGCACTTTTGAGGAAAAAGATTTGCCATTGGAAGTTACTGAAGAAATATTGTCTCCTGCTCCTGACTATGACAAGATGCAGACAAATCCTTTTCTTCCCTTCTCTCTGAAAAGGACAGTGAGAGGCCAGGTAAGCCTTCACCAAACCTTGGCAAGGGAATACCTGAGCTGGGGAAATTAGCTAGAAAATCATGCTAGAAAATCATGGAACATTAGACTACAGGATTCTGGTCTGAAATAAACCCAGAACCAGAATTCTGGAGGTTTTGTGACACTGTAAAGGAATATTTTTGCAATGTTTGTGATGGGGATGATGTGTGGGCTGTGCAGTCATAGTGTTTTGTTTCACATGCTCACATGCCACTGCAGCTTGAGCTTTATGGAGCTTTTCCTCTTCTGGGAGGAACACCTTCCCAGAGAGGTAAAGGACACGTACCTATTTGCATGACCAAACAGGTAAGGTGGTGTATAAAATAAGATTGAAAAATATGATGTTCTCACTGGAAAAATGCAAACTTAAGGCATTTGGGCACTTTCCTAGTCCTTTTACAGAACTTGGAAGCAAATGGTTGGAAGTTGGCTAACAATATTTACCTCTAGCCACAGATTAAGGAAAATGTCTAAATTTTGCCTTTTCTTCCCCATCATGCTGTTTAAACCTGCTAAGAAATGAGTTTTACTATGAGTTTTCATGCATAATTTGAGTTGTACGCAAGGGGTTTTTTTTCTTCTAATATGTAAAATAATTGGATTTTGAGCAATGCTGTATGTGTGAAGCTAGTCATACATGTAACTAATGGTATGAACTTTGCAGGAGGGTTCAGGTCATTCTTTGCAGGTAAAGATGCCACAGTTTGGATAAGCTCAGTTCACATACTTTGTCTGCTGCAGCTTTTCCTCTGTCCTTGGAATTTCCAGGGCACCACCTTTATCTGAAGGCTTATATTGAAACTTTGAACAAGCAGTCCACCATTTTGAAGGAGAGGATGAGGGCTTTTTGCCTTACTTGAGGAATTTGATCTTGAACCGAAGACCATAGCCTTTAAAAGCCTGGCGTGGTGATGTCTGTCTTTCAGAAATCTGTGCAGGTGTGTAACTCATTCCTTTTGTACCCAAAGGCATTTCTCCACGTGTTTATTCACTAAGACTCAAAATTTCCACACTGGAATGCAATAATATTGCTTAAGGAAACTGGAGATAGCCTTGAAATCCTGTCCCCTCATTGCTAGAAGTGCCTGAAGGCATGTGTGCTACCTGCCCTTAGAGTCATAAGCTATATAATTACAAGCTATGGGTAGTTATAAGTAGCCATAAATTACTTGGATACACTGAAAACTGTGGCAGTGGAAAGGATTAAAAGTTTCAGGAGGGCTTGGGCAGAAAGAGGAGTCCATGCTTTGGTCTGTGTCTGCCCTGGCACACAGAGACGTGCTGGAGGGGAAGAGGGAGCTGGAAGAGAAGCCCTGGCTGGGTGTAAGGCTGGGACCTTGGGGTGCTGCTGCCCTGGCCCCAGGCCGCTGTCCAGCTTTAGCAGGGTCCAACTCATTTGCTACCCTCTGAAGGTTTGTGTCTGCTTTGGAGGGAATTTTCCAAGGTGGTGCAGAGTGTAAGGGCTGCTGGTTTTCACTGTTAAGGAGAAGAGCAGTGTGTTTGTTCACCAGCTGCTGACAGCTCTGTCTCAGGGCAAAGAGCGAGGGGGACAAGACGTGTGAGTTTGGGTGATGAATCCCTTTCAAGAATATCCTGCCTTGGCCAGCAGTTTGTGTAGCTTTATAGCATGTGTATAGTGTGTGAACGGGTGGGGATTTTTTTCCGTCCTCCACAGCAAAATCCATCAGTCCCAAGCTTCATTCCCATCCAAAAATCCTTGTGCTCCGCTCACCTGCCCTGCACTAGGCATGTGGCTTCTGGCACTTCCCAGCCCCGTGCTTTTTCTTCCTCTGCACTTTTCCAAGGGGTCTCAAGTTTGAGACATAGGTCTCTTCCTTCCCTCCCCTCCTTTCCTGTGGTGGATTCATCCCAATTCAAACCTGGAGCTTGGGGTGGCACCGAGGTGGGCACAAGGAGGCTGAGCTCACGGCCCTGTGGCACTCAGACACTGTGTGTCACATTGGGCTGCCTGGCAAACCTGAAGTGTCCCTGAGCCACTGCACTGTGCTGGCTGGCAGGGAGGAGGGGAGAGGTGATAAACAAGTCCCAAAAATGCTGTTCTGGGTGCACAGTAAGGGCCGCAGGACTGCAGAGTAGATGCGAAAACATAACCACTGGGTACACGCAAGCCATCTCTCCCGAGGCTGGGAGCAGTTCCTTGCTCTCTGGCAGCCCAGAAGCAGCTGGGGAAGATGGAGTAGTCACAGTCATTATTTTATGGCATGTCAGTAAAACTCCTGTGGGAAGAGACATGCAGGCTGCCTAGCTTTTCCCCCATCAATGCCCTTAAAAACACAGCATCTTCTGAGGCCCCAGCAAGAGGGCCTGTGCACCCTTTCAGATGCTTGTCATTGGTCTTGAAGATGCAAATTGGCAGTAACTGAGGAGATTTTGTTTTTCCTGAGGTTAGAAATGTTTTGTCAACTCTAAATTAAGACAGGTTTTGTCTGGGTGGTACCTGACACACAGCTTGCCACTTGCTAAATCTGAAATTAAGATGTTTGGACCAAAACAAAATCCCCTTATATTAAGATATTTTAGCGCTGTTGTTTTCTGTAGGATACTGAATAGAAGCTGCTATTTAAAGGTATTTTAGTGGGAAGCATCCATTGGATGCTGATGGCAGCTCTCTCCGCTATCTGCTTATAGGGTGCAGACATTCTTGTTCAGCTTCTAGACACTGCATCTGTTTGTTAAACTTAAAGACTGAGTTTTTCTCAAGCTTTTTCAGACTGACTCACATTGCTCAGGGATTGTGGTGCAAATGCTGTTTCTTCTGTGCAAGATCAGTACAGTCAGGCCATGTGGTCTGGCTGTGCTCTGAACTGAGTGGTCACAATGTTCATCCCTGAGTGTCACTATCTCATGGCAGAGATGGATTAGGCTCCTTTGGGTTTTGGTGGTGACAGTCCATGCTACCCAATGGCCACAAGACTTGTGCAGGAGTGTTTCTTTGATACAGATCTAAGCACACTTTTAAGGAGAATTCGAGGCCTGCGGTTCACGCTTGATGTTGCTTGCTTATTTTCAAATGCAACATTTCAGCACAAAGAGGAGACCCTTAATACAGAAAAAGTCAAATGCCAGTGAATGCAACATTGGATCTGACCCAGATTTCTGGCCAGAAACTCTGATCAGAGTGAAGTAGCTACGCTGAAGTTCCTGCTCTCCAATTAGGAAGATGTCAGCGAGCACACGGCTAAGCAGCAGTCTGGTAAACAGAGGGATGTTTTCATTAAACAGCTTTGGGATGCAGAAGTATTTACACTGACCTTGTTTTCCAACTCTTCAGAGGGCCAAGGAGAAAGCTGGAAGTTCTGTAGGAAGTAATGCTTCTTCATTATATTGCTTCCCATCTGTCGGGTTAGATTTTAGGGTCTATATGTATTCATCTCTCAGGGAGCACCGCAGATTTCACAGGCAGGAACCTTTATCAGGGAAGTATCTCAGAGCGCTTCTGCATGGCATGGACAGGAGCTCAGTGCCAGGTGAGGGGGGTTCTGGGGGGCCAGCAAGCTCACCCCACTTTTGTGCTGTACCACAGAACACAGACCTGTCACTGCTGTGTCCAGAGCACAGATGGATGGCGCAGGGGGGTGAAGTGGGACCTCATGTTCATGTGCAGGGAAATCAAAGCCTTTGTGCTGCATGAGGAAGGAGAGGTGAGGTGTGCTCTCCCCTCAGTGTCTAGGGTGATAGTGTCCCAAAAACATAGTCTACAGTTGTGATTCTCTGCAGCAGTGGGGAGGATGACAGGCAGTCAGTACTCTAGTGGTGTCACCAGTGGGAGCATGCCCCAAGCCTGGATAAAGGGTATGATTTTCCCAAGCACTTGAGAGACTCATCATTCCCACTTCAATCCTATGGTAACTTAAGGGGATGTTTCCCATTTTTGTTTTTGGTGCCCAGTAACATTTTCAGTGAGTTAAAGCAGGAGCACCCACCACATCTGAAATGCAGAGTGCCACATGTCCACAGCCACCACAGGGGTGTGAGTCAGATCCTGACAGGATCAGGTGGGCAGAAGGCTGTGAGAAGCAACCTGGGCTCCCAAATCTGTTGTGGCACTAAGCAGGATGACTTGCAAGAGGTGAGGTGACACCAGGCTTGACAAGCAAGCGCCTGGTGCTTCATGTGTGCTTTAATGGAACTATTTATAACCTTTTGGAAAATGTAATTAAAAGTGAAATCACCCATTTGACACATGGTTTATTGGTCCCATCTAATTAAAGTCTCCCTAGGAGAAAAGTGCTGCTGTGAGTGCAAGTGGGATCCCAGTGAAATCCTTTTCCTGAAATGCCTTCCCAGGGCATGTGCAGACCAGGGGAAAGAAAGATGGAATAAAGATAAATAACACTGGCTGCAGGAAATGGGTGGAATGATTTCCTGTTACATCCAGCGTGCTTCTCCTCATTTCCACTCCCAGTGAGTGAAGGCAGGATTAGGGTAGTGCTGCACTCATGATGTGATCCTTGAGCCATTATTGGAGCCAGCAAACATATTTTTGCCACCCTTCTGCTCAAGGGACAGTGACCTCTGTGTGCTGCAGTGTTCTTGACCTTTTTGATTGAGGGACCTTGAAATGAAGGCAACGCTGATTCCTTTAGCAGTAGACGTATGTAAGCTAGCAAATAGCCTCATGAAACCCCAAAATCTTATGTATCCCATTCTATAGCTTTCCCTACTCAAACTGGAATACATTATAGGAGTTTAAAGGAACAGTGAAGCACATGGTGTGGAGCCATGGAAATTATCTCCATCAGCCTTTTCCTCAACACCCTTTGCCTATCTGGGCACAAATGCCATGGTGTTGCAACAGGGGAGCTGGGCATCACTAGAACAAGCTAATTTTTATTTCAGTATTGCCCTCACAGGGTTTTTTTCTGCTCTGCCAGTGCCTGGTGTTTCATCTAACACCTGTCTCCAGATAATTTATGGAGCATGGAAGACTTCTGCTCCTGTTGGAAAGCTTGGGTTTGTTTAGGTGGCTGCAGCATCACTTGGCATGAGTGAAAACCTTGCTAAAGCAGGAGACAAGTAACCTTTCTTGCCTGGTTCCTGAGTTTCAGGGCAGAGTCAGACTCACCGAGGAACAAGGGGTTTGTTAGCTCTTAAAAACTAAGAGAGTTATTCCAATGAAGGTCTGTGCCCACTTACTGGAGGCAAAGCAGTCGTGGCATCTCATCCTCCAGCACCAAGCCGTGTTTAGCCTTTTCCATGGCTCTTTCCAGTCCTCCGTGGCCAGGCTGCTCTAGACTAAAGGAAAGCTTGGAAGGAGGTGCCTTCCCCGAGGTGGAGCGTGAGGGAGGGCTCTGCAAAGCTGCCGTAGCGGAGCAGGGAGAGCTCTCCTCGTGCTTGCTGCAGAGCTGGGCTCCCGGCATCCCCCTCTATTAACCCCTGCTCTCACACCTGTTCTCACTCTCGCACCTCCGGCGCTCCGGAGACTCTTCTTGCACCTCCCACAAGTGCACATGCTTGTGCTCCAAGAGCCTCCCTGGATTTCGGACCTTCGTGTGATCGGAATGAATTAGACTTGGCTGAGGGATGGTATTATTGCAGACCTGTCACTTCACAGTATGTTCCTGTTACAGCCCACACTCGTGTCTGCTAGTATTTTAAAGTAAACTTTAATTAGCATTTTCCCAAGAGTGTGAATAAATTGTTTTATTGTTGTTTTGGGGTTGGTTTTGTTTCAAGGAAAAGAGTGTTTACTCACCAAGGACATGTTTCCAAACTCTCCATCCGCACAAGTCCTGGTTTTTATGGTATCTCGTCACATATCACTGTAAAGCTCTGCGTGGGGCTGGTGGTGGGAGCAGGGTTTCTCAGTGGTGGGGTGAGACGTGCCGTGGAGGCACATGCAAGTGCTGGAGTATTTTTGAGTCATGTTGGAGCAATGCTGTCAGACTCCTGATGGCTGTGTGTCATCCATTTACTAGCAAACTATTCCAGGGGAGTTTCTCCAGTCTAAGTAAAGCTGTGTCTGACTTGGGGTGGTTTCCTGTGGGCTCGGCTTGGTCTCAGTGACCTCAAAAGTCCTAATTAACTTCTGTCTGACAG
This sequence comes from Gymnorhina tibicen, assembly GCA_013399875.1. Lineage (NCBI taxonomy): Eukaryota > Metazoa > Chordata > Aves > Passeriformes > Artamidae > Gymnorhina > Gymnorhina tibicen. The sequence goes on along the minus strand of VXAZ01000446.1, from coordinate 651,149 downwards.
AATCCAGCAACACTGGACAGATCTCCCCTTATTGTAAATAACATCTGAGATGCTCTTTGCAGGGGGTGTAGAGCATGTTTTCCAGCCCTCAGTCCAGGAAGAGTGAAGCAGGTACCTAACGTGGTCCAGAGATCTGCTCACAGACAGCAAAGGCATGGAAAGGACATTTTGTACGTGGCTGAATTCCTGCAGAATTACTTTACTGCTGAAAATAAGCACACTAATAATGTGTGAAGGTTTCTACCCACCCAATCCATTTATTAGATGGAATTTGTGAAAGTGGTGGAATAATGGATGAGCTATGGTGGAGTAGGGGATGAGCTACAGACCTGTTTGTCCTCTTTGTGGGGACAGCGTTAAGGAAGGGCTGGGAAATTGGGCTGTGGCTGAGGTGTTACATGTGAGCGCTGGCACAGACTGGGATCCCCGCCCCATCCCACCTGTTTTAAAAGGTGCTATGTGATGTGAGGAAGGTAAACCCACTGCCTGGAATACTAGAGGCAGGGAGAAGTAAACCAGCAGCTGGGAAAAAAAAGCGTAAATTTAAAAGCCTGGGTGGTAAGGAAAATTTTTTGGAGGGAAGAAGGTGTTGCCTTGGATGAGCTGTGAGGACTCCACTGGCTTTTGCATTACAGGAAAACACACTTGAGCAAATGTGCTGGTATGAAGTGTTCAGGCACAGAGATTGACTCCTTTTAGTTTCACCCATGCATGGCTTCGGTTCCACCCATCTTGTTTAAACAAATATACTTGGTGGGGATGAGGCAAGGAAAATCCTGTTCTCCGCTTGTGTTTCTTCCCTCTGCTCCTCCAGCAGGGACACTCAAAACACAGATGGAGATCAAGGCGTTAGGTTTTAACAGATCCAAATCAATTTGATGTGTCCTTAAAAAATCCCACAGTCATTTCCAGTGGCATCGGCAGAGCTGCTAACAGCTGAGCGCGTGCCCAGTCACTTGTTGCTGCATGTACTGGTTTTCTCGTAATCAAACCATTCTTTCCCTGTGATGTGAAGACTCTAAGTGTGGCTTTTTGGTGGCAGCAACACAGGAGCATCTTTAGAAGTTACAAAATGTGTTATCTGGAGTATCACCATGGGAGCAGCAAAACTGGGTTGTCATCTTGTGCTTCTAAATGACCTGTTCCCAGCTGCCTGGTGAGACCTCTGTCAGTGAGTGCCACATAAAAAGGCTCTGTGCAGGTGATCAAGAAAAGGATAATGAATAATGCCTGGGAATCAAAACACCTGAGTCTCTGACCTGTCTAAGTAGTGAAAATGGGCTACTCAGGCCCTTCCAGCAGTTCTCCAGAAGGCACAATCTACTTAACACAGGAGAACCCTCTGCCTGCTGGGAAGGACTGGGAAGAAGCTGGCCCCCATTGCTTCCTAATATGAGATGGGGGATGCAAGAGAACTGGCAGCCCCTGCTGCACTTACCCACTGGTGTGTGGCAGCGTCCTCATTTGTGTGAAAATACATATTTGGTGACTTGCAAAATCCCAAGAGGCTTCAAAATAGGAAGGATTATTCTTTTCATGCCACTTTTGTTTTATTCCTTCCCCCAGGGTCTTCTAGAAGTGACGGTGGGAACAGACCTCTGTAACCCAGCCTCCCATCTGGAGCAGGACAGATCAAAGCTGTGGCTTTGGCTGCCTAGAGCCTGATCACTGCTCAGTGGGGATGTCACCACTTTCTGGGTGACCTGTTCCAGCTCTGTCTACCCTCCTAGTCCAATTTTTCTTCGTAATATCCAATCTGAATCTCATAAGCCACAATATGTGACCATTGCCCTTACCTGGCAATACCAAGAGGAGTGGCCCTGTCATCATTGCAACTCCCCTTCAAATCCAGTGGGCAGGAGCCTGTAGAATTTGGCACCAATTACCTTTTTTACCGGTTTTGTGTTCAGGAATCACTCCTTTTACTCCTTGGCATTGCTGCTGGAGGAGAAAGGGGTTTTCTGTGGCCATGACCTCACCAGCTGGGGATGAGCAGGGCGAGACTCAAGCCCTGAGGGAAGGGTGGGAATGTCCAACCCATGCAAATCCATAGGGCAAACTCTTTCTTTGAAGAAGAGTTCATTTGCTTTTTCCTTGGGCTTATTCTACCAAAATTGAAGAGAGAGAATTCAGAGGTTATTGATATCAGTTTTCAGTATAAAAGATTATAAGGGACTGAGCTCTGATGCACATTCCAGGTCTTTCCTAATATCTTACCCTTCTCCTGACTCACCTAGTCTGGTTGCCGTGTGTTGCTCCATCCTTGGGGAAACAAAGCACACGTTGCTCACCTTTCCTGTGACCTCTCTGATGCCACACCTTTGTTGGATGACAGCAACAAAAACAGCACAGAGAATTCCCAAAAGGGTGAGGACTCCTTAATCCCTTCAGAAAACCAACCTGATACTTCGTGGGTGGGTTCCTGCTAGTCTCAGGGTAAATTAACATCTCCTTCCTCATCCACAGCTCTTAGCTTTTCTGATCACACTAAATGCAAGAGCCTGTCCCATGTGCCTCTGGCCCCTCTTACCTCCTTGTTTGCAAAGGTGGTGCTTCATGGGGATGAGGGTCTCACCCCCTTAAAATCCCAGCTGTCTTCTCTTTTCCTAATTCCACATGTGGCTGTCTAATCCATGGGTCAAGCTGTCTGCCTGGAAGCCAGCAAGACAGTCCCCTCACGACCACTGGCTTAGCTCAGCTGACAGTTTTGCTGCTTCTCCAGTGATCTCCCACAATGTTTTCCACAACTCTGTTTCTCTCTGGACTGAATTCTTTGTCTATTTATTTAGCATCTTTCTTCCATCCTGTGTTTTGCACAGACACATCACCATGGTACCGAGGTTCCCTGTGGTCAGTATTAGATATTAATCACTGAGATGCTGGAGAATTTGTCTCCATTTTCACAGGAAAAGGATAAAAGAATTCAATTGTCCATGTAATGTGATGGTTTGTGGTTGAGACCAGACTCACGGACCCCATTCTTGTCCAGTCAGAACATCCTTTCCATCTGGGGCTTCAAGAAAGACACGTTCCATAGGACAGACCCCAATCCCTATGTTAAGAAATCTTGACGTTTTCCTGCCTTCCCTGGATTTGTCAGGTTGTGATTTATCAAGCAAGAACATAGCAAACCAACACCTTATTCTACAGCCTCACTGCAGGGATGATTCATATGGGCTGCTGATAGCATCTGACACTGCATTTTGGCTGCTCTTCTGGAAATAGTGAGCCCTTTGTGGATATCTGGTCATTAGATGATGAATTTTTGTTTGCTCCCACCTGAGCTTATTTCAAGCTAAGGTGCCACACATCTTCATTAATCCTCTTAGCCCTGATTTGGTTGCACCTTGTTACCTGAAAGAAAGGAATTTGATAATGCACCGATGAAATGAGCTGCAGTGATCCGACACCCAAACCCAGAAACACTCTCTCGACTCGCTTGAAGGAAACCCACATCAAAGACTCTGTCAGCTGTATTTACCTGGCGCAGTCCCGAACCATCCCAAGGCTGGGATGTGTGCTGGGCAGTGCCACTGCCGTTGCTGGGATGGTCTGGGGGCATACAGAGGGGCATCCGTGGGCTGGATGGGGCTGTGGCAATGCTGAGGAGCAGTCTCCAATACACAAAAGCCACAAAATCTGACTGAGTTCAGCAAAGCACGTTCTGTAAGCTGGGGTTGTTTAATGAACAAAAAGAAGGAAAGGAAAAGAAGAAGGAACCTGCTGGAAAGGAGGGGTTTCCAGAGTTCCTGCCATGCTATTGCCTACATTCCTGTGCCATGAGCAGTCATGGCCGGAAATGCTCACTTTGTTTGGTTTTCCCCAGCCTTTGCTTCTTGCTCATGTCCAGCAATTTGTGCTGTACAGCAACACTCTCCTCTCCGGTTCCTGCCTGACAGTGGGATCTGGGCTCTCCACAGTAAGCTGGGAATAGCTGTATGCCCATGCAGGAGCAGAGGGAAAGGGCCCTGCTGAAGCCCTGGGTTTGCAACACCCACGGCTCTTGTCTCTTTTCCCAGGGCTGCTGGAGTGTCACTTCCCTGAGCTCGGAAAGCTGCGACCGTGACGTCCAGAGCCGCTCTCCCCCGAGGCCAGAGAGCAGAGGATAAGGAGATCATGGCTGTGCTGTCGTCTGCCTTGGCACCTTCGAAGGGGGAAATTAAAACAGACACAGGAGTGGATTAGGTGTCAGAAAAATGCCTAATTATGGCTTATGAAATTACCAGCTCGGTGGCTTACGAATGAAAATGTGCAGAGGAACCCTGCATCAGTGTAGTCTCCAGCTTATCCCTGAAAGCCTCATTCCGGAGAACAGAGAAGGGAGCAAACACACCAGAGCAGTCCTCCATGGCTGTGGAAGATGCGGACAGCCCAGATCCCATCTAGGAGCAGTGTGTGCCCTGTGTTGCCAAACAGCCCATCTCCTGAGGGTCAGGAAAGGACCCACTGCGATTCCCTACATGGATCCTTTCTGCCCTCGGCACACGGTCCAGTTGCCGGGCCTGTGCCTTCACGTGCAGCACCTCAAGGGTTTCAGAGAGAGGCCTTTACCCCTCCAAATTTGATGGCTTAATGGTTATGGCTTGCTTATGGTTTAATGGCAGATAAGGATTTAATACTTCTCACTTTTAAAAATTCTCCGTGAAAGGCAGGGATGACAGTAAATACGTTTTTCTCTCAGCTTTGAGCGTGGTGGTTCTACAGTACAGCAGCTGTTTGCTTGTAGCCTGCATGATAAAGCCTGTCCCAGAGCTGTCTCCCAAGGCATGGCAAGGCCAAGATGTGAATCCCCAGTAGGTAATTACCTGCTTCTCCAAAGGAATTGGGAATTTCTGGTGGATTTTATGTGCATGTGAAATGCATATGCACAAACAGGAATTCACCAAGGTTTTTCCCAGCAATCTCCTTAAACCTTTCAGAATAAGTGAAACTTCGGTGCAATAACAGGAAAAACACAACTTTTTAAAAACTTTCTGCAAGGTAGCCAAAATTTGTCCTTTCATAACAGCCACATCCTTAGCTGTTGGAGAGCCTGTATCCCTCTGTCTTGGTAACTAATATCCCATCCCTGGTATGTTGTATCCATCTTCCCAACTGCCCAGAAGCCAATGCTGCTGCAGAGTCTGAGGGCCAAACCTTGGATCAGCTTGACTTGGTATCATACAGACCAGACATGCAATGGCTTTTCCTCATCATGACTCATGAAAATGGGTGTGCCCTCAGCTTCTTTTGGAGCACTTAACTGGAATAACTCAAATGGAGAGGGAACACCTTATACCTTGCCTTGTGTTCTTGTGCTGGTCTTGCCACAGCCCTGGTGGAGACCCAGAGTTTTCATCCTGCCTCGGAGAGATCCTGGGCACAATGTTGCACAAGGGGAGTTGCTCAAACTGGTCTAAGTTCCACAGGAGATAGTGTTTGGTCATTTTGTGTTTTAAAATGGAGTGCAAGGGATATGTAACCCTGGGTTTCAAATCTCTACCCTTTGGGGTTTTTTTTTAATCTGTGAAAACCTGAGGAGTGTTTTTCTCAGCTTTTCTACACCATTTCCTATAATGCCTTAATTTTGTAACCAAGATGAAGTTCTCCTAGAGAAAATCCCTGAGCTCCTAGAGTAGGTAGTGGTTGGACCACTACCAACACCCAGAGAAGCCAGTCAGAAGATCTCAGTAACTCTGAGAGCAATGTTTTGTAGGAGTGGATGAATAAGGGTACAAGGCTCTCCGACAGAGCTAGTTGCCCTGAGCAGGTCACCACAACACCTGAGATGGCTGGGGATGTGTGTGCACACAAAACTCACAGGCTTGGACTTGTCTGGCTTCTACTTTTACTCCATATTCATACAAATTTGTAGGTTTTCAAAATGCCACATCCATGCACAGAAATGGAATATCTTGTGTTGGAAGGGGCCCTTAAGGATCAAGAGTCCTGACTCTGATGTGGAGAATAACAAAGTCGCCAGGAAGCTGAGATTTCACAGGACTGTCCAGAAATACAGCTCATCAGATTTATGGAGTAGTTTCTTCTTTTCCTTTGGTGCAAAGCTGGGGGTGTTTTCACTAAAAATTACCTTTTCCATATCCACACCTGCCTTCTACCCCAGATCTTGGGATTTATGTATCAGGCTACTGACAACCAAACTGTTCTGGCTGAAAACTAAAGTACTTTTTGTGCAAAAAGCATTAGCATTTCCCACGGGCACTGTGGTTTTCCAGTACCTTCTGCTTCCATTCTTCTTTCAGGACCAACTTTTGTTGCAACCTGCAGCTCCCAGGGTGTGCTCCCAGCTTTCCCAGACAGAGAGGGGCTATGCTAAGCTAGGAAAGTCTTTAGCTTTCAAGGTGTTATGAATTTGAGTGAAAAAAACTTAGGTTGCAAAACAAAATGTGGAAAAAATAAAGGTCTTAAGGGACAAAAACTGAAGCCCAGTAGCACATTTTTGAGTCATGGTATTTTGCTGAAAAATATTTTTCTCCTGTGTGAAATTCTGATAAAACCAAAATTGTGGATCAGCACTTTCTGGAGGAAAATACCTTTTCCTCCTATTTTCAGTCTAGTCTACTCCTATAACAAGAAGGTAGTTTTCACAGTGGTTGGCTTATGTGGGATTTTAACAACCTAACTAAATGCACCAAAAGCAACTTTTTTAATTTCAATTTTTTTTCAATTTAATTTTTTTAATTGATTTGTTGACACAGTAGTGGTTTTCTGGTATTAACTGAGTTTTGTAAATTACAGCACCTCTGCTGACATACTGATAATTGGGTGTATGCTAGTCCGTCTAAGAAGAAAATGGGCTTTTTTTCAGTTGCAAAGTTCCTCTTGGAGTCAGAAAACAATGCGCCCAGCTATGCCAATCCATGGAAATCACTGGTTGTGTTTATCCAGCAATTAAAGGGGGATTACAGCCGCCTCAGAGCTCGGCATCCCGTCCCCTCCCCTGCACACACCGGGAGCCTCAAAGCCACATTGTTCCCTGTAGCCGTCAGCGCCAGCCCGGGGACAAGGCGGGCCGTGAGGATGGGAAAGGGTAGGTTCTGCCAGGGAGCGGGATTACAAAAAAATAACAAATAGCAAAAACAAAGGGAAAAGGGTGGGGGAAGGAATGATAGTTATGTTTTCTTCTTCCAGAGGTGTTTTCCATATCCATCCTTGGTGCAGGGCAGCAGGAAGGAAAACGTCCCTTCCAAGCCCACCCTGGCAATCATCCTCCGGGGGATGTGCTGGGCGAGCGCGTGGGCAGGGCTTGTCCTGGTCCTGGGAGCGCTGATTTAGCGGGAAGGGCTCCCTTTGGAGGTGGCATCCCCAGGGCCGAGGCTGCTGCTCTGCTCAGAGGTGCGGGCAAGCCGGGCGCCGGGGGTGGGGGTGAACTAGAGGCGAACGTGTGTCCCTGTGAGCGGGATCCCTGTGGCCCCCAGCGTCCCTGTGAGCGGGATCCCTGTGGCCCCCAGTGTCCCTGTGAGCGGGATCCCTGTGCCCCCAGTGTCCCTGTGAGCGGGATCCCTGTGCCCCCAGTGTCCCTGTGAGCGGGATCCCTGTGGCCCCAGTGTCCCTGTGAGGGGGATCCCTGTGCCCCCAGTGTCCCTGTGAGCGCGATCCCTGTGGCCCCAGTGTCCCTGTGAGCGGGATCCCTGTGGCCCCAGTGTCCCTGTGAGCGGGATCCCTGTGGCCCCCAGTGTCCCTGTGAGCGCGATCCCTGTGCCCCCAGTGTCCCTGTGAGCGCGATCCCTGTGGCCCCCAGTGTCCCTGTGAGCGTGATCCCTGTGGCCCCAGTGTCCCTGTGAGCGCGATCCCTGTGGCCCCCAGTGTCCCTGTGAGCGCGATCCCTGTGGCCCCAGTGTCCCTGTGAGCGGGATCCCCGGGCCTCCGTACGGCAGGACGGCCACCAGCGGAGCCGGATTCCTGCTCCCCATGGAAACAGCCTCCCGTAGCGCCCATCCCTGCCCAGACAGCCCTAATCCTCCCTCTGCAGTCACCCTGAGAGGCCTCCGGCTCTCTTATCACTGAGGATCTTTTTTTGGCAAATATTTACAAGAAGCTGCATTGCAGAGGGGGCAGTGAGCCAAGGAGGGTGGTGGGGGCCCACAGTGCGGAGAAGGTGCTGGCAGGGACAGAATGGGGGTCGTGGCATGGCCTTGGGGTCCCCGTAGCACATCCCCTGTCACCCTCCTGTGCTGGGGAGACGTGGCCGTGCTCCCACGGGTTGCAGAGGGAAGCAGAGGGACAAGGGACAAGGTGATGAGGACAAGGACATAGTGCCACCGAGTTTTGACAGAGCGACTCCAAGTGTGGGACTGTGGGAAAAGCGCGAGCAACCAATGAGGGATGGATGATCCTGCCAGGAGGGTCATGGACAGACCAGGAGAGCCCAAATGGGTCAGGAGGCCCTTCCTGCCCAGCCCTTCCATCTATGGGGGTACAGCTCCAGCCCTCAGAGCTCCCTTGCTCGCAGGGCTCAGAGCTGCGTGGCCACGTTTGCAGCTGAAATTCATATGGAAACCCGTGCCTGCCCCATCCACAGGGACACACAAGGTTTGGACAATCTCTGCAAAAAACAGTGATCTGCAAAGGAATTTGAAAAGAAAACACCACCACCACCGAAAAAATAAAACCCAATCCCCCCCCAAACAGGCTTTGGGAAAGTAAAGGGTTCTGTCCCCACTTTTGGTTTGACCTTGGTCATGACCACAGATGCACCAAACCTGAGTGCCTCAGTCTTAAAGATGACACCTAGGGCCAGAAATACCTGTGCACACAGATGTAAGCTTACTTTTTCTTTCTTTTCCCACTGCAGCGTGGAGCCAGTAATTCCTTATGAAGGAAGGATGAATGAAAAAGCTGAAGGGGCTTCATTACCCTGCTAATGGTATGTAAAATAAATGGGGGCCTGAGAAGCATTGAGCTGTGAGCAATAATCAGCCCACGGGATAACGTCCCACTCCCTGGGCAGGCAGCATCCAGAGCATCTGTGGAAATGAGCTGATGCTACACAGTGCAAGAAATGATACCTGGAGCCTTTTGCAGCATTTGTTGGCTTTTTCTATCTCCCTGTATGGCTCTTCTGCACTGTAACCTGGTCAGTGCCAAAGGAGACATGCCTTCACTTGTGCAATGGCACAGGGGCAGATCAAGGGCCATTGGGTTTTGGATTGGTTCTGAAGTCCTTTTGCACACACATGGAATCATGGATTAGTTGTGTTGGAAGAGACCTCTAAAGAACATCTAGTCCAATACCATCTTCAACCAGACCAGGCTGCTCAGAATCCAGTCCAACCTGACCACGAATATTTTCAGGGATGAGGCATCCATCACCACTCTGGGCCATCCCATGTCCCTTGTTATAACACGGCAGTGCTGGTTACAGGGGCAACGCTGCCAAAAACCCTGGCAAAGAACAGGCTCCATCTTTTCCTTGAGTTTTGCTTCAGCTTTGTCGCTCCTGCCTGTGGCAGCCGGCACTGCCCAGCAGACTGCGTGGCTTGCAGGGGCATCTAGTGGCTGAATGCTGCAGGAGTGATCCGGGCAATGCAGTGGTTCCCGTGCCCTCCTCTGACACCAGCCCTCTCCTGCACAGGGCACTGTCCTACAACCAGCACCTGGAGAAATGCTGCCAGTAATCTGGTGTAAAAGATATCCCTCTCACCCTTTTCCCCTAGCCCTTCCCAAAAATACCTGTTTTGGAGAAGAAGCACAACTTTCCAGGTGGCATCAATCTTCCTTCTGCTGAACATGTGGCGCTAATGCGTAGTGACAGTGGCATCCCTGCACACATCTCTGTGGCTTCCTGGGTGCAAACAGCAGTTTGGAGGGTGCCTGTACTACTCCACAAGTTTTAGTTGTGTGATTTATTTAGCTCGGGCATATCTCAGCTTAAAAACACCGAAGAAATCCCAGAACTGTGTGGGAGGAAGAAAAACCGTCCCATGCTGTTTTGCAGAGCCAAAATTTCCTAGTGTGGTACAGATGACCCGAACCAAATCTGCTGCTGCCCAGCCTCAGGAATGGGAGGAGGAGGGGGAGGAGCCAGGGACACTGCAGTAACACCAAACACTGCTTTCACTGTCTTTAAATCTTCAGAGGACGATACCTGTGTCAAAAACTCCCTGAAAGTAAAAGTGCAGTATGGAGTATTGGAGGCTGATAAACAAGGCTCTTTTGTAAGGCCCTGTGACTCATGTCTCCTGGATTTTATAGGAAAATGCACATAAAAGCAATTACTGGGGTGTGAATTATTTAGTTTCTTAATGGCCCGACAGCTTTGACAGCTCCTAGCTTGTTATCTATCACAAACCCTCTTGATCTCCCAACTTTAACATGACTTTTAATTATGCTTTCGTAAGAGTAAAAGGACAGACAATCTGCAGTCTGATTTCCATTCAGTCAAACTTATTTAAAAAAGGGCAATTTTTCCTCCTAGTGAGTAAAAAGGGTGATTTGGATGTGTAGGGAGGTTTAAACATATGTCTAAAGAGATGTCTAAAAACAACTGCACCGATAGTTTACAGTTTGTTCGGTGTATGATTGCAGGATGGAAAAAAGAAAAAAAGTTGAATTTAGAATTTAAGAAATCCTTTGATGATCACAGGCCTGAGTTCCCAATACCTTTGCAATGTGTCTTGCTGGGGGGCAGTAAACTGCACTACCTTACCCAGAAGACCATTTTTCTTTCCAAAACATGGGATTGCTTTCCTGGTCCATCGTTCATCTGGGCCCCCATGGCCCATGTTCCTCCTGCTCAGCCCCTGGTCCAAGAGCAATGTCATCCCACACCAGCCAGCCAAAAGCCTGCAGATATTAGGGATTATGGAGAACTTGGCAGCAATGGTGATGGACATCACATACACTGAGAGATGTGAGCTGGAAATACAGCGTTAAGCAAAGTTAGGAAGGTTACACTAAAATTACAGTAAAAGACACAATGAACAAAGTTACAAAATAAGTTTTCGATGTTCTTCCAGATCAATCATCAAACAGTTGGCAGGGACCAGGGTTAGGGATGTTTGTACAACCTATTTTCTTTCTCCCTTTGTATGTGCATTGAAACACATTCCTTGATGTGAGCATCATACATTCATTTTTCTATATGACCTATTATAAGCATCTTTTATTGGAAAAGAGCAGCATATATGACCAGAAGGGCTCTGGAGTTGCAGAGATATTAAATAGATCCCATACATCAGTTGTTTGTTGGTCTGTCCAGTGACAGGCTGCTGTTTATCTTATGATAAAATAGCGTGTTAGGGAAATGCCTCTCCCAGCTGCATTTCTATGGGAAATGTTTTTGTAGAGGGAAAATATAAGGAAAGGTAAGATGAGAAAAGGAAAAAATAAAAGAAGTTACTCGAGAAATTCAGGGGCAATAAATCACCACACCAGATGGTATTCATCTGTGAATGCCATGCAGAGCTATCAATATAAAAAAATTGCACGTGAGTGTGCCATTAAAATGCACACATAGTATCTGCCCGGTTTCACTGCCCTTCTTTGTGGTGCCTGGACAGGTATGACGTGACTTGGTTCTACCTGCCCACATCTCTAGGAGCCTTCAGAGTCTACTTGGAATCCCCACTGCAGCCTTGGAAAATTTGACTCAGCGGGTTATGTGTCTGTTTACTGACTAATTCTCTTAATTGCAATGAGGAAGTGCAACTAAGTGTATTCTGAATAATATTCTTGAAATCCAAGAGATTGATTTAGATTGATTTTCAATGATCTTTCTGCCAAATGACACTCCTGCAGAGGAAAATGCATTGTGTTGAGCTCACATGCCTTTCATCCTGAGTTTTAGAGGGCTTTTGGATGCGTTGGCCCTGTGTACGAGGAGACAACTTGTGATCTACCTACACATGGTTCTGAAGGCCAGCAAGAAAGTTTCATGTTGCTGTCAATGTGTGATCCAGCAGTGTGTGATCCAGCAGAGGCTGCTCTTGCTGTCAGGACCACTCTACAGACCATCCTGGCCATCCTGAGTAGGGTTCTAAGGGTAATTCCCCTGGCTGGGGTACACTGGGTGGGAAAAATTATGGCTTAATCCAGTCTTGGGTCCGCAGTGCAGAGCATCATGATGAGTGAGCATTCCCAGCTGGCTGGAGGGAGCTCCCCAGAGAAACATGCCAAGTAAGGACCAAGCTGTAAAATACTGGGAGGGTGCACTCAGTGTGCCAGCTCTGAGGAAAACAACACAGCTTTGCCTAATTTGGGATTTTTAGCAATTCTTTGAAAGCAAAATAATGGGCATAAGGGAATGCAGGACAATATGTGGAAAAAGGTAGCAGGTGGATTACAAAGCTCACGTTGAGAGCTTGGGAAATTGCAGCCTGCACAAACTGGGAGGTCAGTGACATTAAACAAGCCCCCTTGAATCCTATTTCCACTCGTCCTTGCCTTGAGGATAAATTCTGTAAAAGCATGAAGCTATGGCAGGTACATGGTTGCTTAAAACGGGACTCTTTTGGTTTGGTGATGAGCGACACTGTTCTGCTGCCTCTTAAGCTTTGGTAAAGAAAGGGAAAATAAAGGCAGCCGTGGATGTGGTGGTGCACAGGCATTCCTGCTCCTTGCAGTTGGAGCTCCCTGCCGTGGTGGTGACAGGGCTTCATAAGCGGCCTGAGAAATGGGGCCTTGGGGACCAAGGCTGGCAGGGAGGAAGTGGGGGGCAGTGTGAGCATGTGGGATGTAAGCTGAGCTGGCTAAACTCTTTGTATTGGCTTGTAATTGGAAGAATATTTCCACTCTTTTAGATTAAAGTGGGAGATGCTGGCTGTGAGTCCTCTTTAGAATATATTCAGAGTGTGAGTACCTTTTTTTAATACTTAATAAAAAAAAGAAAGTGTTGTTTCATTCTCCACTCTGAAAATTATGATTTGTAAATAAAAGAAAATTGATTTAAAGGCCACAGAAGCAAATTGAGGGGTCAATTTTGATTTTAATTCCAACAATTAATTAAAGAACTCTTCTGGAGAGGTTTGTAAAATGAATATTGATCTCAGATATCAGGCACTCTGCAGTCATGTCTCTGTCCTGGTTTAAATCCTCCCATTTTGATTAATGGATGGGGTTTAGCAACAGCAGAGCTCCATGACAGGGCAGCTCAGCAGTGACATGCCAGGACTCATCCCAGGAGCACAGAGCTCATCCTGACAGCAGAGGTGGCACATTTTAGCAGTGGGAGCCACACCAGTGTCATGTTCAGTGGGTGCTTTGGTGGCCAGGTGTCATCTCCTGCTGTCCTGCCCCAGCTCAGCCTCCTGGCTTCTAGTAAACGTCCATCTGAACAATACTTTTATCTGTACAGCAGTGCAAAATGAACTAAGTTCTGCATTGCTGGGAAGGCAAGAACACATTTGATACTGGAAGAAGCAGGTAGCCACTTGGAAGGGCCTGGAGCACAAGTCTGATAGGAAGGGCTGAGGCAGATGGGAGTGTGCACCATGGAGAAAAGGAGGCTCCAGGGGGCCTACAACTCTCTACAACTCCCTGAAAGGAGGTTGTAGTTTAGGGGTGTAGTAGGAGGTGGGAGTCAGTCTCTTCTCCTATGTGACAAGTAACAGGACATGAGGAGATGGCCCCAGGTTGCACCAAGAGAGGTTTGGATCAGATATTAGAAAATACTTCTTCTCCCAAAGGGCTTTTAGCATTGCAATGGGCTGCCCAGGTGAGTGGTAGAGTCACCATCCATGGAGGAATTTGGAGGATGTGGCACTTGGGGTCATGGGTTAGTGCTGGGATAACAGTTGCACATGACGGTCTTAGAGGTCCTTTCCAAATGTAACGATTCTATGATTTTAAAGGAAAATTGTCTGTAGAAGGATTGCCAGAATTGCATCAAGTTTTTGAGTTGTTTTAGTCAGTTGGGTTCGGATTGCCTCACAGGCTGGGGTCTGTCGCCAGCAGGTATCTCTGATGGCTGAAGAAGAGATGCTCAGTGCAGGTGCAGGAGGCAGAAAGGCTCCTCCTGGTGCCTGCTGCTGATGGCTTTGTTCCATTTGGGTGTCCACAGGATAGGCACTGCAATGGGCAGTACAGCCTTCACTCCCTGAGGAGTGTGCCTTTTCCTGCCAAGATCTCATCCTATCCTGTGGTAATAAAAAGGAAAATCCTGAAATACTTACAGAAATTTGAAAAAAAATTAATAAATAAAATCATCACTTAGGTGACATTTTCTCGTTCATTCTCTTTTCTTTATTCTCTCTCTTCTTCCCACTCCTTATGAACACTTGCTTTAAGCCAGCAGATTTCAGAGGCATGAAGATGGGGTGAAGGACAGTTCTGTTTTCAACATCTGCTGTGCCATAAACAGAAAAATTTAGGAAGGGTTAATCTGAACAGCTGCCCATAGCACTCCACCAGTTTCCCTTCTCCTTACAGATGCCCTTTATGCCAGCTACAAAGCACACATTTCTCCAGCTGAGTGAGATGAGTTTGCCAGGAAAATCGCCTCTGTCCAGGGAAAGTTTAGTGACACAAAAACCTCCTCAATATTTGCAATCCTACAGTGACAACAAATGGATTTCTAGTGTCACCTGGACCTAAACCAAGTAACGTCAGCTTTAACAACATTACTGAATGTATAAGCCTGGGAAGTGAAATTCCAACCTCAGAAAATGTTTCTATCTGCTCAATATCAGTCATGTTCACTCTTTGTGGGAGGGTGATCAGATGAACAGGTGAAAGGTATTTAGCATAACTTTAAGAGATTAGGTGTAATTCTAGTCACAATGTAGCGTGAAAAGCAAAAACCAAGGTTTTCAATGTTGGGAATTGCTGCAAGGCTGAAAAAGTGTCCCTGACAACGAAATACAGCTGATACTTAGTGTCTTATTGTTTTATTTACTACTGCCTTTACAGCACACCCAGCTAGTTAGCCAACTACTTATAAAACATATTTAATGTGTGGAGATACTCAGTACAGCTATAAAATGATTTTTAAGGGCATGCAAACATTGTGTTTTAATGACTACACACACACTTGAGTTCGCTCTGGAAAACAACCAAATAAACCCCCATTGTCTGAGTAGACTCAATTGTCTCATCCTGAGTTTTGTAGATGAGCTACACAGCTCAAACTGGTTGACTTCCCGGCACTTGAAGGGAACCATTTAAAAGGATAAACTTGGAGAGATCAATACCCCTTACATACTGTAAGTGATGCAGCACCGAGTACTCAAGGGCTGTTAAAAACTGTCATGAACAACTGCTCAGAAATCAAACAAGAGGGAAAAAACCCTACACAGTGGTTTTAGGGACTTAGTCCCATTTTGTTGTGTTTTACCTGCGCAGCTGGGGGCTGGTGGTAATCTTTCAGGAAGGTTTTCCTCAGGTTTTATTCTCAGTTTATGTGAGTTGGAAGGAAGACAATATGAGATGGAAAGGCTGTGAGCAGGCAGAGATGGGAAGAGGCACCCGCGTGTGTGTTTATCCGTTTGTGGAAAAGGGGAGTCCAGAGGCAAACAGGCTCAGTGGTCCCTGGGTGCAGGTAATTGAAAGTGAGTGCTGAAATCACCCGCTCCTGTTTCATGCTCCAAGGGTTAATACTCTTCTGGGGCACTTAAGACGAAGCTCCTTTGAGAGCCCACATGATATCTCCTGCCATTACTTTGTTTCTCCTTTCAGTAAATTCTGATTATTTAGGACAGGGTGTTTTTTTTTTTTTTTCCCTGGCAAACTCATGCTGGCTCACCCTTCGCATATTATATTCATCAAGAGGCTGTACTGCATTCCCTAAGGATCTGTGCTTTTTCCTGGTAGTGTGAGGAGGGACTGGGAGTCTTGGGAGAACCATTAGTTCATTTTGAAAGGATTGATGTGGAGCTGGCCTTCTTCCAGTGCCTCCACTGTAGAAATTATAATTTATCATTGAAAAGCACACATTATTTTTGTTAGCAGATCAGCTACTTCAGTCTCAGTTCCTTCAACTTTTCTGGATGGGTGCCATGGAAACCCAAATGATTTATTATAATTTAGAGGTTGGGATTGAACAAGTACCTCTTCATTGCTCTCTGTACATCTCCATCAGCTCTGGGCCCAGCACAGAGCAACCCAGCCCTCACACCCAGGCAGAAGGGATGGTAGGATCCAGCCAGGGAATAGAGGGCAGGTACCTTCCAACCCAAGCCATTCCAGGATTGTGTCGGCTGCCGAATGTGCGTGGCCGATAGCAATGGCAGCAAGCGGAGTTTGGGCTGGAGGCAGAGCCTGGCTTGCTGTTGCCTTCGCTCCTTCCTGGAGTGCAGTGAGTTTCTGAACTGGAAGCAGGAAGGGCAAGAGACACTTCTCCTTCCCCACGCTGCAATATGAGCACGTTCATTTATTTGTACACACGTCAGAGCAGCTGGAAAATGTTCCTCTGCATTGGGCATTTTGCTGTCATGGTGAGGTGCAGCCCATGTCCCATATCTGGATGGCTCACAGTGAAGGTGATGTTTAAGACCAGGTCCTAAACTTGTTTCCCATTATCTAAACAGCTCTTGCTTTGGGGCACTTTTTGCTGTGCATGGAAATAGAAACAAGAACAGAGACTGAACACTCACCAGCACCTTCTCTGTAAACCCTTCCTCTTCACTGATGTTCACATATTTTTTATTCCCAGATATTTTATTCAGCTCAGTAGAAGAATCTCAGCAGAATTATTGCAATAAAAGAAGCACTGGCTCTGAGCTGGCCTGTGGCATGTAGGAACACTCCGTATGCTACACCAGGGAATTTATAAACCAGAGTAATGCAGCAGGTGTGCTGCTGCCTCTCATCTGCATGTACCTGTGGGCAGGTAACGTGTAGCACTTGTGATGCTGCCTTACATTAACGGCAGGATGGCCAGATAATACAGGGCAGCAAACTTTCTCTCCTGTGATTATTTTGCTGGTGCAGGCACCAAGACTGAGACATTTAAAGGAGAAGATACAGATCCCTGAGGCTGAACATAAAATATTTATATGAAGAGGCCGTGGGCTAATAAATTTCAGTTATAAATGTTTACAGCTGAAGGTAGTAATAAATAACCTTCCAAAAGCAATATTTCAATTTGCACTTATTGTACTTTACTACACTTTGTATTTTCAGGAAACAATAATAATTATAACAGGACATGGAATTAGCTCATGTTTAATGAATGATTACCCAGTTTAGTTGTGATCGTTATAACATCAGGCACAATTAAAACTGGGAAATGTTGTTTATTCTGGAGAGAGATGGGACTGTTTCTCCATGTATACATCCAATGCATAATCTGTTCATTAAACTGTGAGTGAGGTGGGTACACTTTAATAAATTTATCAGATGACTCCCCAGCTTCAGCCCTGCAGGCTTCGTATGGTCTTTAGCAACAGAGGGTAAAAGCCAGGATAAAATTAAATCTTCAGTGACCTCAATGTCCATCTCCTACTGATCTGCAAGAACCCAGCTTCAAATCATCAATGGTCATTCTACTCCTTCCCCCTGGTTTTCACTGCACCCAGCCTGGCTGCTCTCTCGTCATTACTTAGGGCAATACTTTTGTCATCTTTAACCTGTGTGTGCCTTGAAGCTTTGCTTCGAGTTGTGACCTTGCAATTAAATGTTTGGGATGGGTTTAAAAGAGACGTACCTTACCTGATGGCACGGATGGAAATGCTGTGTTGACATCTCTGTTGGGTTGATTCAGCCTTGACTGGTGCAAGTGGAATGGTTTATACTGCCTAAAAATGAGTCACTCGGTGCAAAGCCAGCACTTGCTAATAAATTTGATTGTCTGTCTCATCTTGTGGTGACAACAGCTGTGTTGTGACAGGGGCCAGTAAGCTCTGTCCAGAAGGGGAGAGCTCCTGGGTTGTCTGTCTGGCACATCAACCTCAGACAGGGAGGGAGATAATAGTTACAAATAACTGGATATTGCCTTGGCATGCAAGCTGGAGGACTCTTATCTAACCCAAACCCCTGACAGATGGGCTTCACCTTGTGTTAGGAGTGGCAGCTGTACAAAACTATTAAGTACAGTCCTTCGGCTCCTGTGGGCAATTCAGAGACAGGGAGAGGCTTCTATGAAGGATAATTTCACAGAATCACAAAATATTTTGAGTTGGAAGGGGCTCATAAAGATCGTCAAGTTCAACTCCTAACTGGATGGCCTATACGGAAATCAAACCCACAACCTTGACATTATTAGCACCACGCTCTGACCAGTGGCTATTTACCTCACCCTTGTCACAGGGAGCTGTGGTTTTCCTAGGGGGGCTTCTTGCTGGTTGCTGACTGTGGCCGGCCCTCTCAGCCGTTCTCCAGTGGTCTCTGCTTGGCTTTCACTCGGCAGGCAGCCGTCATGCGGCTAAACATGATGAGATGACATCTCTCTTCTCTAATGTTTTTGATATCCTTCAAATGAGTGTCTGCTGTCTAGTTACACACTGTGTTAATTTTTCTCTTCTGTTTCTTTTTTGTCTTTCCTCTGTGTCTTTCTGCCTTTTTCTAGCCCACATGTCTCTGTGCAAAAAAGACTGACCTTGGCAGGAAATGTGTTCTTGGCCTTTCCCAGAGAGGACATGGTATACTGCAAGGATAGATGGGAGCTGCAGCCAGGCTGAACCACGGTGCAAGATGTCTCCAAAGCCCTCTACAGATAGGTCTCAGAGATGTTTTGGCCAGTCTGGTATTCAGGATACCCCTGGGGATATGGAGATGCCTGAGGGGTGATGCCTTAGATGAGAAGCACCTCTCTAACATCAAGGCATGAGTCTTTGCGGTAGTGCTGCCACTGTGCTCGTTTAAAGATCTGGGTGAGACAAGGTGTGCAAGGACCAGGCAGTGAACTGAACAGGCTGCCACAGCCAGCAGGAGGAAACCGAGGAGCCTTGGGCCTTGCAAGCAGAGAGCAGAAGCAGTTTGTCAGTAAAACCTGCACCTCTCAATGCTAAGAGGAAGCTGAGTTCCTCCATGTCTGGTTAGATGAGCTGAGAGAAAACAGGATGGGCACAAGCGCGGGAGAGGGTTGATTGGCAACATGGGAGAGGAGGCTGTCTCCTGAGGGAAGGGTGCCAGCAATTTATGATCTTTGTACTGGACAACAGGACAACTTTGTACTGTTTTTTTCCAGTTAATAAATGTAAGAGCATTTCCCAGGCACTGTCTAGATACACTTGGTAGGTCTTGGACTGCTGCACCTGCTCTTTTTGAGGATTTGCATCCATGGGAAAGCTGTCCGGAGATGGGAAGGGGCAGTGCTGGAAAAATGTTGAGACAAAGTTCACTTTTCTTAGATTCTCCCTGCTCTAACGTGCTTGGTGAGCTTCCTTGTCTCTTCCTTTTCCTTTCTAAGGGGGTACAAGAAGGCTGCCAAATTTCCCCCTCATAGTTTGCATGTCCCCTCGTAACTCCCTGAGATAAATTCAGCTGGGAAACCAGACCAGTTGGGTTGGCTCTGGGGGGAAGGCAACCCATCTGGAGGCTTTGATCTCCGCTGCAATGCTTGGAATGTGCAAGAGACAGAGAAAAGAGAACTGGGCAAATATTTGAAGGCCCTCTGTGACAGCTCCCTTTAGCAAGCACTTCACCCAGGAGCCCTCTGGAGAGCTTTCAGCTGCGTTGTCTCAGGAGTGGCCCTTAAATGGGCAGGGGAAGACAGCAAAGGCAGGACTGAAAGTAAGGATGTGGCTGCTAAGGAAGCACAGTGTTTGCATGCTCACCTCCACACTTCTGGAAAAGCTCTTGTACGAGGTTTTGACCCTTGCACCCAAAAATAGTATTTCAGACAAATTTTTCCCGTTATGAGAGCAGGAGTATTTCCCAAGGCACGTGGGCAGCTCTGGTGCTCTTGAAGTCAAGAGCACAGTTGAACATTTCTGTGTGTTGACACCTTGGAGTAGATTTGAGATCACGTGCTCCACACCTGCCCTCAGGAAATGCATCACTTTGGGCTCTTGCTCACCTGCTTTGCAGGAGCTTTGTACAGGACAGACAGACAGATGGAAAAATGGGCAAAAATGATGAAAATATTCATACATAGTAAGGTTCCCATTAATTATTGAATTACCAATTCACTTATTGAAGAATAATTATTAATATTTATAGCATCCAGATTGCTGATGATAGATTAACTGTGATGGCATAGTTTAGCAAATATTTTTAAAATAAAACATTTAACAAATAACATTTCCACCATTTTTCCATCTTTAAAAAAGTGTGAAGGCCTCATGAATATATGCAGTCCTTTCTGATTTTAAAGCATGCTTTTGAATATTTTATTATTATTATGGATTGCTTTATTGCAGATTTTATCCTCAGGTTGTTTCCCAATGAACTTCTACACTCTAAGGCAGAAAGAAACCTATGGCAAAATAAGCTTATGGTAATAGCACTATAAATCCACTGTGTAAGTACAGTAGTAAGTAAATGCATAACATGGCTCTATTTCTTTCTACTGATTTCTCTTTCTGAAGTCTCAGTAGAACAGTGATTGATGTATATGAAAACTATTTAGCACATATTAAACCAGGGAGTCAAAATATTATTTTAAAATTTTCCGAGATCCATTGATCCGAATTTATGTCAGAATCTCCTGAAAGGTTACATTGGCCCATGTTTTACAGCATTCATTTTTCATTGTAAAAGCTTCTACATGACATTGCAGTAAAAGCTAACGTATATATGGGTGCCAAAATGCAAAATTTCACAAATTTCTGAAACAAAACAAGGGATATTTGCAGTTTCTTCAAAATGTTGGATTTGTAAAGGCTTGTTTGGGCTTCTTTGTTAAAAATGATTTGCTTGTATTTTTACCCATAAAAGGTTTATTTTATTGGAAAAAATGGTTCTGGGGCAGATATTTCCACCTGATCTTATGACAAGCCTATGCCTGCCATATTCTTAAGGCAGGAACTCTTCCACCAGATGTTTGCTGTGAGTGATATGTAATGTTTTCTCAAAAGTACTTAACTGCAGTTCATCAGGAAAAATGATTCCTTGGCTTCCTTCACAATAACGTCATGTCAAAAATAGACGTGAGATCTCGTTATTTATATTGCTGAAGTACTGAATGGCCTTGCCTGAGAACAGACTGTTCCTGCATCAGGAACTACGCTGGAAGATGGGCTTTCACTGAAGAACTAGCTCTGGAAGGAGACGAGGCAGACGAGGAAAAGGCGACAAATGGAGCAACCTAAAACTGCTGCACAGAAGTGATGGTGGAATATCAGTAGCAATCCTGAGCCATTTTCTGGAGAACCCCACCATTTTCTGTTCATTCATCTCTCCTCCTCATCCTTCCTCTCTGGCAGCCGGGATAGGCCTGGGACATGCTCCTGGTGACAAGAGGTAGAAAATTCCTACTTTGCTTCAGTGTTTTTACAGAGAAATGAGCTTATTAAGGAAGCAGATCTAGAAATGTCCCGGGCTGTATCTTGTAGCTCAGCTGAAGATGAGCTGATATGGAATGAGGGTGACTAAATTTATTCAGTCAGTGGGTGGACATTCCTGTCTTGCAAACCATGATGACTGATCCATCATAAAAAATTGGGCGATCAGATTGCTATTTAGCGAATACAAATGGAAAAATCCTCTTGTACATCTGAAAAGATGCCTCTCTGCAAGGTGTGAGGGTCCAGCTGGCCCACATGCCCATGGGATTGCTTTAGTTACCTCTTCATAGGCATGGCTAGTAAGGCTGGTCCTTTAGGAGGTCATCCACCCTGAACCTCAGAAAAGAAGCTGGCTTGCAGGTTCACTTTATTTAAATGTGTCTATTGTAATTTATTTATTTAAGGTAAGAAGAAAAAGAAAAAACAAAAAAATTAAAAATGCGCAGTTTTCCCAAAGCATTGGAACACATTGCTAATTTCTTTGTTAGTGCCCTTTTCAAGGTGCATGTGCCACTCCACACGACTGCTCTGGACTTCGATTTCTTCTGCCCAGGGCCATTTTGCAGCTGTAATCTCCCTGCCATTTTTTTTTTCCTGGGGAAGATGTAGAGTTTGCAAATAATATTTTCTTGCCTAAAAGACAAGGTGATGCTTCTTTATTAGCTGCTGTTCTTTTGAGTGTATCCGAGGGCTTTGTCATCAAGCAAGCTCTCTTTGGGATTCTGCTTCCTCGCGTGTATCAGAGGCTATTTCTTAGCATGAAGTAATTGGAGGCAAGGCAGTTTTACAGCGGGAGGCAGGGGGGTGCTTGCTAATCGCAGCCTTCTCCCTGCTCAAGTGCTGTGCCTGCTGACAAAGCCCTCCTTGCTGGAGGCACTTGTGTTTGGTGGGGCAAATCAGGTCACCGGGATCTGCAGCTGCCTCGTGGCTAAAGTAATCAGCTGGCGCTCCAGGAGACAGGAGTCAGGACAGCACTCACTGTGGGGGAATGTGGGCACCCTGTGAGGGGGAAGTGGCCATTACTTGCCCACCTGGCAGAGTTCGGGGGTGGGAGATGCTCTGGCAGGCTGCTCATTTGCAAATAGATGCTTGTGCTCATCCAGGTGTGAAGAGGGAATGGGCAATATCTTCTCTGGAGCAAGAGGCTTTTCCAGCAGAGTTTGTGTTCCACATGAAGGGAGGTGAACTTTCACGTGTCCCAAGAACCCGCAGAGGGGAAACAGTGTTCAAGGCATCAAAACCACTGAGCATTTTTAGAAACACCTCTGAATGACCAGGGTGGTGTTTTCAAGTCTGTTTACCTGTGAGTGCAAATGTAAATTGAGATTTTCATTGTACAAGATATAAGTGAAACTCAGATGTGATGCACTAAGTGTCTGAAAAGCCTGTCCTATTTATCTCCCTCTGCAATTCAGGTCATGGTGATCTTCCAAAAGCAAAGCTCTTCTCATTCACACATGCAGAGCTTGAAGCTGCTGCTGGTGTCAGGCACAGGACTAGGATGGGTCTGTGTGGTGCAAAGAGCTTGTTTTCTGTGAAGTAGTTGCTGGGCAGATATAGTTTCTCCAAAGAGACAGCATTCCCTTCCTCATCTTTGTCACCACAGCTGGAAGCCAAAATGGATTATTTAATTTTTTCTAAGTCTTAGGTTCCTGCAAAGGAGATTCAAGTGGAGCTTCACCTGGGGGGGCTTCAGTCTCATTTTAGGTTTTCCATGGAGAAGCTGCTGGGTTTATCCTGCTACCCAACTCACACAAAGGTCATCAGTTCAGCACTAGGGTGTGGCTGATGGATGTAGCTGTCATTCAAGATGTGCAGTTCCTCAAAGGCTGCTGCTCAGGGGCAGATGCATGGCAAAACAGCAGTTTCCTTTGGAAATGGGGGAATGGGGACAGGCGAAAATGGTGGCAGTGACATAGCAGGCTTTCCTGCTTGTACCTGCTCTTATTCTCAAAGTTAAAATCTACCATCCTTGCAGGAGGAGCACTGCAGGACTGAGCAGTGCCTTATCCTTTACTGGTGAGGTCACACCTGGTGAGGAGAAGAACCATCCAAAAAATGGTTTTCCTGGCAGATGGCTTGGCCAGCCAGCAGGGATTACAAACCTCTCTGGGCACCTTTTCTTTATGGCTAGTGAGAAGGTGATATTGCTTGTGACAGCACAGAAAGATTGGCTGAAATAAAATAAAGAGGTTTCCATGGTGATCCCTTCATATTGCAGTAAATTTTCATCTTGCAGTCAGCTGGGTTATACTTCTTCCCCCAGAGGAAGAGTCCTCGGCTCCCCCTGCATTATTAGTTCCTACTGGTGCTAAGGGAAGGCTGGCAGGCCCTGAGTGGAGCCACAGACATGGACGGCTCTGTGGTGGCCTCGTTATTATCCTAAAGAGGTTGGACTGCCCAGGCAGCTTGCAGGTGCTTTATAAACAATCCTGCTTTCTGGCTTGAGCTGTAAATAGATAAGGAAAAGATACAAAGGTGTAGCTGTGGCTAAAGGTAACAGAGGAAGGAAGTAGGTTTCTTCCCATTTTACAGCTGGGGAAAGAACCACAATCAAATTGGGTGACTGCCCCAAAACCAGAGCCCAGGTGCTGTTAGAGGGGGGAATGGAATGTCTAATTCCCAGACTCTGGCACAGAAGACATCTTTTCTCCTGAGGTTAATACTGGGGAAGGCACTGACCTGCAGAGGGCTGGCAGGGAAAGGAAGCTCTTTGCAAGATTGCCTATGGGAGCACCACAAAGGGAAGAGGCAAGAGATCCTCCCAGGCTATGGCTAACGGGGGCGAAAACTGCCCAGCAAAAGAGTGACCTTTCATTTCAGGAGACGAGGAAACCCCTCCAGCTGCCAAAGGCAATGACTCACGGGTTCCCCGTAAGTGTGATCTCTCCTGCCGTGCTGCAGAAATGAGCAGCCGCAAGACGTGTCTCACTGTGGGTAGGCTCAGTGGAGACTTTCCCGGCTTGTTCCTGGGATGACGGCATCTTTCCATCTGCATCTGAACTTGAGAGTCATGCATACAGTGCTTGTCAAGCTTTGCCACCCAAAACATGCTTAATATGAAAAGCATTTCCCTAAGAAGGTGTGTCATTAAATGCAAATGAATGCTGCCTTAAGATCATGTTAATTTATGCTACACAGCAAATCTCTTCTATCTGCTTCATGCATCACAAAGCCAAAATAACCCTGACCTACCCACGGCCACACTCAAACCTCCGTGTCTTTGGACTGTTTTTGTATATTATAAACAATTCATAATAGGCTGGAGACTTGAGAAGCAAAGAGGGATGTGCAGGAGGGATGCCCTGATTGCGGCCACCTGCAATGGTCCGGGGTGTGTGGGGACCCTCGCAAGAGCAGAATGTGTGTGGGGATCAGGGGACCCTTGGGACAGCAGAATGTGGGGATGAGCTGCTCCTAAACATTAAAATTGCTGGGGTCAGCCACCCGCTCCTGTTCTGCTGGGAACTCATCACAGAGAATGATAAAATGAGGCCTCTGAAGACATTCTCCTTATTTCCCCGAAGTTATTATTTCTTCCAGAGCTTGGGAAAGCTGAGGTTTTTTTATCTTTTGGGAGGACCCAGGAAAAAAGGGAGCTTCAGTAGGGAAAGGAATGGGCATGAAGTTGCCACTCTAAGCAAGAAAGTCATCCTACTTCCTGCCATTGCCAGTGCAAATTGGGGCTCAACCCTTTAGCTTGGTAACTGCAGTAGGGCAGCTATAAAAGCCTGTTTTGCAGCCAGCTTTTAATGTGCAAGCAATGAGGTTCTTAGTATTATGTTAACAAAAAGCTGTGATTCTTTCTGTAAAGGAAGGAGGTATTAAAAAGAAACAAAAAAACCCCAAAAAACCCTGAAACAAACAACACCACCAACACCAAAACAAAAACAAAAACCAAAAAAAAGAAAAAGAAAAAACACAGAAAGAGATCACAAGCTGACCAACTCTACAGGGAGAGGTTGAGAAAGTCTCACTTTAATAATAAATAAAAAGACGTGAAAAAATAGAAGACATACCTTGGAGGCAGTGCTGCTGAGCTGCAGTGCCTCAGGTCCCAGGTAATCTGCTTGGGGTGATTGCCCCCATCTCCCCTGGAGTGACACGTGGGTATTACCAGGGTAAATTTGCTTTGCAAATCTACCTTTGTGTCTTTGGATTAGCTTTATTTACCCAAGAATTTTGGAGGTAATGTGGAGGAATATTCATGGTTCTATTAGTTAAAAATCTCCTTTTCTTGTTAACATCCTTTCAGCATGTCATTCAAGGCAAGCACCTAAAGCAGATATTTTGGAGATTAGAAATACACTTTTTCCCTTTGCTTTGAAATAGTTTCTCTCAAAGTTAGGTATTTGGTTGCCTACCTTTGCCAGAGAAGCCTTGTAATGCTCCCCCACCATTCAGTTTTATTCCCAGCAGAAAGTATTATCATACATTTCTTTATTTAAAGCAAAGGGAAACTCCTTTCAGTTGGATTTTTACCTTGGACCATCCCTGCCTCACATCTGCTGCATGTCCAAATTACCCTGGACAGCCTAACGACCTCAGCATGTTGCACCTTGTAAACAGGATTTTCCATCAAAGACCACAGGCGTATTTAGGGAAGACTCAAAGGCTCCTCAAAGCATAGGAGGAGGGAAAGAGAACCATTTATAGCACAGTCAAATGCACTGAAATTGCATAAAATGGTGACTTCAGATCTCAAAACTATCTTTGGCTACGTGGCCAAAAGCTTCAGCTTTTCTACCAGCAACAGTCGCTAGGGATGGACTAGAGCTCTATTTCACCTGCTCTGCCAGTCACAGACACTCCACTGCACTGCTCCCTGTGGGATCCATCCAGCAGAAAGCACTAGGAACATGCTCAGAAATCTCATTGAGGCGGGCAGCCACCAACTCCAACAGCATGGCAGCTGCAGGAATTTGTTACTCTTTATTAAAAAGAAATGGGGAAAGGTTTTTACAATTCCCGTTTGTTAAAAAGCATGCAAGCACCTCATTAACTCCGATGGTGTGGTATTTTTGGCTGGTTGCGTTGCTGAGCATGTGTTAAGCTGTGATGAAGTGCAAGAAATTACCTTTGTAACAGCAGTGGTGTCTTCTGAATGCAGTTATCACCTCCCCAGCGCTGATAAGGTGTGAAAAATGATCTTCCCATCTACAGTTGTGTCAACTGAATGCAATTAGCACCTCTACATGTGTTTAAAATCATGACCGCAGGTTAGAAGTTTGCAATACATTAGCACTTAGTCCCATCTTTGTGAATTGAGGGGAAAGAAAATCTCAGCAAAACTGGTGCAATGAATACAATTAAGTACCATTAACATTCCATTAACTATTTTTAATGAAGTAAATCCAGCCCCAGATGAGTGAACGATAGGTTAGGGACTTTCCTTAGCCCAGGGCAGGAGTTGCCTGCTATATAGACGTGTCAGAATGTCTCTTTACTCCTGCTAGACCTTGGTTAAACATCTCTGTTAAGCTGGAGTGGACAAGCCAGGCTTTTCCCTTTGTTCTTAGGCTAGAGGCACACCAGGATGCTGTACAGAGTGCAGGATGGGCCTTCCCAAAATGCTGCCTTCTTTGAAGGGAAAAAAGAGAGAGGACGAGGTGGAAAAAACCCCCAGTAGGTAGTTTTTCCTTTGGTGCAAGTAGCCAAGTCCCATTGTATTGATCATTTATTATATCCTTCTTGGGGTATTAATCTCTAACTGCACTAAAAGAGAGCCTATGTCTCCATATGGAAGTCTCTCCTTGGCAAAATAATTACTGCCAGCAGTCTCCAAACTTCTTCTTTTCCTGCTGTTTTCCTTCCAAATTTGACTGACTAAAACTTATTATATGGAGCTCAGTGTGACTTACACAAGGGCTTCAGTAATTTTTTTATGCAAACATGGCATGCATACAGAATGGTCATCTTCAGACATCAAATACTTACACTTTTCTTAGGCGTAACTGCAAGGTGCAAATAAGAATCAGTGCAGACACACCCCTCAGTGGGACTGAAAGATATGTTTTGGTGATGTGAATGAGTCCGGACCAGTCTCTGTGCTCGGACTTGTCCAACCCTCTTTGCCCAAACCCATTCTCTTCAAGAAGTTTTTCTGAAATCACTGGCAACGCTCCACAACAGTGATAGTCCCCATGCTGGGGCTTGGGATGGAAGCTGGATGCAACAGCATGAGCTTCTGTACCTTACCTCTATTCATTTTTAAAAAGCTATTGATTTTTCACTTTCCAGATGGATCTGGAACAGCTGTGATTTTATCTATTTATTTATTTTTAATTTTTTTCCTCTTTTTCACTAAATTTGTAATTGAAAAGGACAGATCCTCATCTGGAACGCCTGACAGTGGATGTACAGGGCTTCTCCCATTGCTGGCAGCAGCCAGTCCCACCCTGTATCTTGTTAGGGTAGAAGGAAACCCCATGGCCAGCTCGTTTCTCCCCCTGCATAACACAGGACATAAGGCTTTACTCAGTGATCCCTGCACAGAGCCAAATAACTTGTGGCTGAACTACAGCACATCTTTGAGAAAAGCATACTCAATCTCACTGCAATCTACTATTGACCTTCCCTTGTTTTCTCTGATTTCCACAATGCAGAGCAATCTGCACAGCAATAACTGCTCTGAGAATGATGAGCATCTGCAGGGAGCTCTCTGAGAGTGATATTGTCCTGGTTCTCAACCAAAATCCAGTCCAATGAAGCAAGAGAGCTTGGCTGTCTAAGTCAGTGGATCAGTGGTTAGGTCTAGCTGGTGTTGGTTTTGCTGTTGGTTTCTTTGACTTTCTGGTTGTATGAAATCTACAGGTCCCAGCACGAAAACTGTCTGCTGGGGATTCACACCTGTACTTTTTCTTTTATTTAATAATGTCTTTTAGTTCTTTCTTTACTGCATGGGGATAAATGCCTCTCTGCTGTGTATTGTCCACATGTAGTGATACCTAGGCTCAACCCTTATTTTTCACTGGCCTGGCATTGGTGAGAGCTGCAACATCAACCTGCTCCCTTTCTCAGGGCAATTCCTGCTGGCTCCAGGCTCTAGGAGTCACTCTGGTTGCTGCAGTGAGAGCTGCCAGTGGGAAATAGCATCGAAACTAGATGAGGTTGCACCCTGTAGGCAGTGCAGAACAAGGATCCTGCTGGCTGTGGGGGAATCCGAGGGACAAAGGGGCTGTGCCGAGTGGTTGCCTCCTCTCTGAAAGGCACTGCAACGTGGTGGTCACCAAAGCGGATCAGGAAGGAATTAATCTGTTTCAAGGAAAAGTCTTAAAGCTGGAGGTGAGAAGAGAGAAATCAGCATTATTGGGAGTAAGTGGATTTGGGGCTGCGGCAGCCCCTCGCCTGGAGCCGGTGTGTCCTGCGGCGCTGCTTGGATGTGCCGGGAGGACGCTGTGCTGACAGCCATCCATTCTGGAAATTAAATTCCACTCCCTCAGCTGGCCTGGGCTGCGGCCCCACGCTCCTGATGGAGGATTGCTGATTGTGCACATTGCTGTGGGCTGAGTCCCAAACCTGTGAGATCAGCCAGAGAGGATTCAGCAGGCCTGGGAAGGAGCTGGGTACTCCAGGAGTGGGGTTCAACTCACACATCTCCAGCTGCGGACATGAGGGGTGGGATGAAACATAGGCCCTTCCGTGGCTGCTGGAGGGCCGCAGGTCAGCCTATAAACCATGGGATGTGGGATTCAGGAGCTGATCCTAATGTCCTGCTGCTGTGAGCAGGACAGCACAGGTAGTATTTCCTTGGAGCCTGTCTGGCTTCCCTTTTTCTTCATCCCAGCCTTTCAAAAAGGACTGAACTAATGGATCCCAAAGCATCTTGTTGAAGCAATGGGAGGGGGCTGCAATCAGCCACAGGGTGAAGCGCCCCTTCCTGAGCCCAGGTGCAAATCCCCGTTACAATATCCTACCTCTGTGAGATGAGGTCCAGGTATCTGGGAAGAGGAGAGGAAAAGGTGTCCAGTTAACTGAGGCTGGGAGAGTACTTCTGTGTCAGCAGGAACACAGTCTGATGGGACCTTCTGGCCTCAGAAGCAGAAAATTCCAAAAACCAAAAGCATGATCCTTGCTTGTGACTCCTGCTGGGTTTTCCAGGGGTACACTGGGGAAAAACAGTTCATTTAGGTTAATTGCACAATGCAGATATTTATAAAATGGTATCTATTTAAGCAGAGGAATGTGCCTTTTCCCGATGAGGTCTCTGAAAAAACAGCAGTGTGTCACTTGACCCAGGCCTTTAACTGGAACCGTCTTGGCAATTTAATGAAATTAAATGGCTGGACTGTGGGGAGTTCATTAGTAAGTAATCCAAAGGCTAAAGCTCTGTGAGCTAGTTCAGCTCTCAAATGCTTATTTGTGTTTGCCAGATCCAGTAAAGTGAAACCCCTTAATAGGTGCTGGCAGTATTCGTAACATGCTCTCCTCTGGTCTGGAGACCGTCACACAGGCACTGGAGTGATTTCGTATTTCTACATAAGTTTTTTTATAAAAAGCACCTCCAGGACAGCCACAGGGTCCCTTGTGTGTCAGTGGGCAGGCTTGGGTGGCTTTGCAGAGGTGCTTCTGCTCTTGATGCCATGAACCTCTTGCTTCTGGCAAAGCAAGTAAGGGAATCTCATTTCTTTCCAAAAAAGCTTTCAGAGGTGGCTGCTGCTGCCAGCAGTGCAGTGCTGAACCTGAGAGGGACTCTGGCTTCCTTGTCATGCTGGGCCATGGCTGGAATTACGGGCTGTTTTATTTCATGTCATTTGCCCAAGGGTGGGGACCAGGGATATAAAGCGCCTCTGGGATTCTGGCAGGTTGTTAAAAAGGATGCTGAATTGCTGCTTATTTCCTGTGAGTAGGGATTTAGAGGAGTGAGGAGGGTATGGATCTTCCTCCTGCTGTGTAGAAGACTTCTGGGTTTCCAGAAGTGAATGTGCTAAAGTTTCACTCTTTAATTCACCAGATATAAGCAAGATTTACAATTAAAGTGAACTGTGGCACCACTAAAAGTTTAGCAGGGAGTTCACTAAAGGGTGCTTGAGATAGTCAAAGGAATAGCCTAACTCCAAGATACCTGAATTTATTTTTCATCCAAACCCTGTGCTGGCCCTTAGGGCTCATCTACCATGAAAGCCCTCAGGGAACACTCTCTACCCCACATCCTAGGAGCAGCACTTAGTTTTTAAAAAACTCTTTAAAACCTCTTGATGTGAATTTGGTACAAGTCCAACACCATCATGTGGTCAAGCTCTTGGGTTGGAGTTGAAGGGCTGTGGATTAGATCCACACAGGAAAATTTCCCTGACCTGGCATCCTAGGAAAAAATGGGGTTTTCATTAATGAACTTCATTTTGTGGAAAATTCTTGCTGGGATTTACTGTAGCTGCTGCACAAGTTCTTTTAAAAGTAAATAATGCCATCAGACAGGTGCTTCTGGCAAAGAAATTGAATACTGAAAGGTATTTCAGGAATATTATAGAGGGAAAACCCATCAATCTGAGCAATAGCTATCCCAAATATTGTCAGATCTGCAGTGGTATCAGCAGTGCAGTTTTTGTCCTGGAGTGTGAAACACCTCTGGAATCAAATAGGTTTTGGAAGGACGGTCACTGCCACACATGCAGGAGGCCTGTGTCTGGTTATTTACAGCATGGCACTGCATTCCCAAAAGAGCTTGTGCTAAATTGGGCATTGCCAAATGGAACTTCCATGTCTTACATTTACACCATGGAAAAAGACTGGAGATTTTAACCAGAGACAGGATGTGAAAGGTCTTGTGGCTGCTACAGGAGATTTTAAGTTCAGCTGAAGGCCTTGTAACAATCCTGTCTTGTCTTGTCTTCTCTTCTATGGGCTTGGGCCAGCTGCTGAATTTTGCAGCTACCTCTTCTCCTTCTCCTCCTGACTCAATGAAATTCAGAGGCTGATAAAGAGACAGAATTAGCCACAGCTCTAAAAATCTCCATTTCTGGAGCACTGATGTGCCCCTCCCTACTGGTGCTGCACAAACATGGGCTTCCAGCTACAGCAGTGAGACAGGTGGGGTTTTATTCCTAAACACTTCTTTCCATATGAAACATCATCCCAGCAATCACATCCAAGCAGTCTTTCTATGCTGGGAGTCCTGTTCTCAAGGTCCAGGCAGGACAAAGTCCACGCACAACCCAGCTCGTGTCTCAAGGTGCTGCTGCAAGTCCTGCATGTCCAGGCTGTGTCCACGGCACGGGAGGACCCACCGACACTCGTTCTCACCCGGGGGTGAGTGGTGCGAGCAGAACGGGGGTACCTCCCTCCCGGGCTGGTGTTTTAGCAAGACAAACCTGTCCAGAACTGTCAGAGTGTGGGGTGTTCCCCGGGAAACAACCTGGAGCACTCACGCTGGGGTTTGGGTAGGAAAGGTGGTGCGTTACCCAGCGAGGGAAGCAGGGCAGGAGGGACAAAAGTAGCACAGCAACGACATCTTGTGCTGCACAGCGATGGCTGCATGTGCCTGCCAGGAGAGCCGAGTGCTGCTGCTGGGAAGGCCTTTGTCCCCCTGCCCAGCTGTGGGAAGCTCCTTGTCCCCCTGGTGTTCCCATGGGGAGGGGGGCAGCCAGAGTCACAGCCGGAGTCAAAGCAGGATTTTGGCAGCAGAAGACGGGGAGTGGGAGTGAAAAGGCTACGAAGGAAAGTTCTGCATGTTACGCTCTCTTTTTCCTTTTCTCTTTCACTATGGCATTGCTGCAAAGCGCTGGAATCTCCCCTGAGTGCTCTGTGGAAACCTGTGCCTCACCCATCTGCAGATATCTGCAGATATCAGGTACACCAGCAACATTTCATTTTCTTTTTGCAAGAAGTTTGTTAGTGCAAATATTCTGTCATACCTGAGGATGGATCACTGTGGCTGAAGGCCCATTCTGAAGATAGAGACCAGCACTTTATCCCAAACAAGGGCAGTAGTACCCATCCCTCACCACTCTAACCACAGTAAAATTCCTCCAGACTTGCACCCTGGGACTCAAAATTCAAGGTTTCTAGTGGAGAGGCAGCAGCAAAATCTGAGAGCAGGTTGGGTTGGTGCCTCACCACTGCCCAAGAGCAGCCTCTGTGAGGTGCCAGCCCAGCCCACCAAATGGACAGTTCTTTTGGAGACCCTTCAGTTGTAACCCTGGTTGAATTGTGACCATTTTTGTACTGAATTCATGCCAGATCAGCCAGTTTTGGAACAGTGGTGGATGAATTTCTTTTTGAAGCTTTGTCTTTGCCCACACCAGTGCCTCCTTGCAGAAATTGCCAGAGGAAGGTCATGCTCCAAGACGTGTCAGAAATAAAGAAAAACCTTTGCATGAAATCCTGCAGCATCCAACTGCTGTGCCTGAAGGTGACCATGAGCAGAAAGCAGCTCCTGCCTGGCCTGTGCTGCATTATGTCTCTGGGGAGGATTTTTGGAGACGCCTGCAGCACGTAGCAGCAGAATGGCTGCCCAAAGTCAATGAGACTTTGTTCAGAACAGCCTCGGGTGCTTTTGAAAGGCTTGGCCTCTTGTGTTCTTCTTTAAAGACTTGTAAATTATAGTTAATTCCTGCAGCTTAGGTGAATTAGTTGATAGAGCCCAGGATTACATTCCTGTCCTCCTTAAGATCCCAAATAGACAGCCTGGATCGAAGGGCTGACAGGGTTCAGGAGTAGCAGCTCCTGCCTTCAACTCCAGTGTCCCATTCCCCAAGCCTGAAGGGACAGGTCTGCCTGCTGCAGCTGGGACAGTGCTCTTCCTCCACAAGAACTGAAATTCATCCAACATAAGTTATTGGAGAACAAAATAGAGTCAGTTGAGCTGCATTCATAATCCTCCAGGTCACCTCCAGCTGAGAAACGGGGCTACTGGAAGGGCACCTCTGCAGGAAAAAAAAAGAGCAGCTGTGGTTTTATGTGGTTTGTGATGCCAGCTTCTCTCTTTCATGTGGAAATAGAGGTGCCTGTTGTACCCAGGCTGAAAGGAAAAAGCCAGGATTTTACCCAGGCCACCTGCCCACAGAACCACCATGCCATTACGTGGCTGTGAAGGTTTTCTCACTGACTTTGGTTTGGTTTTTTTTTAGGGAGTATCAGTCCTTCCCATGTTGTTCATAGATCATCAGAAAGAAGCACCATCCCTAAATGAGTTAAAAACCTGACAAGCTCCTATCTGACCTGAGTTATCCACTTTGGAGCAACTTCTGAAATTGGCTGTGGGTATTGAACCAGCTGCAAGATTTAATCTGCTCCATCACTGAGTTTTCCAAACTATTCTGATCAGAAGGAGCTTGTTGCCTCCCGTAGTCAAGGCTGTTGTCTTCGAGGGCAGATTAAATAATCTTGGCCTGTAGGTCAGGCAGGTAAAACATGGTCTGCAGGAAATAATAGAGGACTTGAGGATATGGGAGGTGTGTGATAAAAGTATTTTCAGAAAAGTCACTGGTTTTGCTTAAAAACCAGTGTCACAACTCAAAGAATCATAGACAAGGGCTGGTGTTTTCATCTGGGTGCTTGTGCAGCACCTTGCTTGTGGAGCC
Organism: Gymnorhina tibicen; assembly: GCA_013399875.1. Taxonomy (NCBI): domain Eukaryota; kingdom Metazoa; phylum Chordata; class Aves; order Passeriformes; family Artamidae; genus Gymnorhina; species Gymnorhina tibicen. The sequence goes on along the minus strand of VXAZ01000446.1, from coordinate 617,305 downwards.
ATCAGATTCCTTGATTTTTGTTGTGGTGTTGGGCTTTGGTGCTGGACTCCATCAGAAAGGAGGCACAGTTGTGCCTGTCCTCTGGGTCTGATGGGAATGTTCATCTCCCAGAGGCCATTTTCAGTATTGTGACAGCACGTCTCAATTCTGCTGAGATTTCACAGGAAAAAAAAACTCAGAAAAGCCTTGTCTGCATTGACATCTTCTCAGGCAGGTTGAAAATGAAGACCAGGGTTGCCATCTTTGTGTGTACTGCAATAATAATTATATTCAGAAATATATCCAGGTAGTTCGCTGCTCTAAATGTTCCTCTGCTGGACTGGAAAAAGGTCTGTATAATTTAGTTTGTAGTATCTTGGGACCTCAGAGTAAAAGGTGCTGAGCAGAAGACAAGGGGCTCCTGTCTATCTCCTGGGTTGTAAATCAACTCTTTGAGGTGAACATTTAGTTCTGTGAGCCTTTCCCAGCATGGTTGTCACAGCCCTGAAGGTGACATTGTGTAATGGAGATGTAAGTCAGCACTGGGATCAGACCCTGGTTTGAAAACTTTTTTGGAGGCTGCCTGACCCACTGCCTTGCCAAAGCAGAGGGAGAGCAATGGCCATGGCTGCTCCCTCCTCTCTTGGTTTTCACTGAGGATGTTTGAGAAGCTGTGGCTGCTCCATCCCTGGAAGTATCCAAGGCCAGGTTGGATGTGGCTTGGAGCACCCTGGAGTAGTGGAAGGCGTCCCTGCCCATGGCAGGGGGTGGAACTGGATGGGCTTTCAGGTCCCTTCCAACCCCAACTATTCTGGGATATTTTGCTTACCCTAGAAAGTGGGCTGGGTGAAATCATACCAGGGATGCAGCATGTCAAAGGTTAGCTGTGTCACCTCTTTCTGAATCTCTGCACACAGAAAGCCCAGCTGCTGCTGAATCAGGAAACAGTGATTCATAGCAGAAATAGCTTTGCACAGAGAAGAAGCCAGTACTGTGTCTTCACTCTGCCCACACTGAAGGCTAAAACCTTTCCACTGAAACTGGGAAGGACGGTTGGATTGCTCTTAGTCATCTCCAATGCCTGTGTGGATGGGGGCGAGGATGGGTGACAGGTGTGATCTTTCTTTTTCCTCTTTTTAATTATTTTTCTTTTCCCCTTGCACCTGCAGATTGAAGTGTCTGCAGTGTTTTTACTCACAGCAGCTCAAGGGCCACCTCAGAACAGTGCTGGGAGATCCAAAACTGCTCAGTCTTGCACTTGGGACTGCAGGGGCAGCAGGGACATAAATGAACGAAGACAGGAGAGCAAGAAGTAAAGCTGTGAGTAAGTGCACAGAGCATTGTGGAACAAAAAGGGCCTTGGCTGACCCTGGCATGCTTGTTGAAGAGATGCCTATCTGGGTGCACTGTAAAAAACTTGCCAGGTGAAGTGCTTGTGAACTGTTTTAAGGTGGTGGTGGCATTGTTCATCTTACAAATATAACTGAAGTGTGAAACCCCTTGTGTATTTTTAATCTCTTAAAATAGATCTTTAGGTGCTGCGTTTTCTGCTAATCGATGCACAAAATGGTGTTGTGTTAACATATAATACATCAGCTACTTTCAAAGAGAGGCTGTCTGCTGAGTACAGCATTTGTGCAACAGCTGGTGGTACAATTTTTGTGAACAAAGAGAAGCCCCATGTTTATATGAAACCACTCGGTCATTCTCTGGGCAGACTTGAACTCTTTGGCTGATTTCTGTCCCATCTCATGGTTCCTCCAGGCCTTATGAGAAGATTTTGGCTGAACAAACACTCCCGAGAGTAAGTTCCCAGGGAGGAACCAGCTTCTGGTACAGGTTCACCTTTTATTAGTTTCCAACACTTTCAGCAGCACATCAAAGCAGAGAAGAGGAGATTTCAGTCATTTTGCTGCTCGTGGAACTGACTACTGAGCTGTTTGTACAACTGCACAGGAGGACAAACCCGCTCACAGCCTCTCCGTGCTGATTGCCATCTATAAAAAGATCTTGACAGCCTCTCCTATGAAAAGCTCTCACACCTCCCCTCTGCTCCCTCCTGCAGCATGCCTTTGATGCTTGAGCAGGTGGGTAGTCCTCAGGCTACTGAAGTACCTTTCCTTTGTCTTCCATGCTGCTCTGCTCCTGTTTGTCTGCCCATGCATGGCTCTGTGAAGGTGGAGGGAGACCCCCTGGAAGTGTCTGGAGCCCTCACTCTCAGGGAGCAGGAGTGAGGAGGTGCTTGAGGGGCCTTTTTTTTGCTTAGATGCTACAGGTTTGTCAGCTGTGGTGACTATAATCTGTAGATCCTCAGATTTCTGGGAAAAGAAAGAAGATGTTTAGCAGTGAAACTAAGCTTGGGCCAGATCCTCCATCCTTCCCTAGGCAGGATTTCAAGAGCATTCCCTTCTCTGCTCCTCAGCTCCTAACCCCCTACTTCATATTTGACTGATATAAAGGAAGCATCATCCATTGGTGTAATGGGATCACAGAAAACCAACGAGGCATGAAATTATTTTCCTTCTTTCCCAGATAAATCCCTTGTTGTAAATTAAACAGTTTACCCATTTAACTACAGGTGAATCAATGTCTGTGTCAGTCTGCTGTTAATAAGGAGGGAGATTATCCAGGACAAACTTGCAGACCTCTTGGGTCTCTCTTGCTAATGATGAAGTAATGTTCTTCACAAGTTGTGTTACGCACCGAGATCCCAGGGAAGCTGGGAAAGGAGCATAGCATCAGCAGCTCTCATGGTGGGGGATGTGGATGGAGTGATAGCCCCATACTTTGAGTTCTCCATGCACACAAAGAAGTTTCCATTCCAAAGAAACTTGGGGTTAGCACAGGATCAAGTTGTTCATGCTGGTAGACCTTGGAGCAGGTGGGCAGACAGCTATCCCAAGCCAGCAGGAGCAACCCCTGCCTGGGCTCTGCCCCTCTGGACAGGGTATCCTTTCAGGGGCTGTGCTGAGCGACCCTGCACAGGGAGCTTTGTATTCGTGAACCTTCCCAGCAAAATCTGAAATTGCATCCACGCTATAGCAAGTGCAATCAAGTATAACTAAGCCAACTGAAAGACAGGACTCATCTGGATTTTCACTGAATTGTCTTTTCAAAATGATTTTGAAATACTGTTTGTTTTACATCGTGGATATAAATTCTTTTTCAAAGGGCTTGAAGCATGGTGAGAGTTCTATCCCCATGCTTTATCCCCGAGAAGGCTTGACTATGTGATAAGAGGAGTAAGTGATAGGAAATTTAATAGTAAGAAGAGAAAGAGTTGAGTTCCTCAGACTGCTGAGTGCAGGTCTGCCCAGTGCCAACTGCAGGAGTCACTGAAGGTTGGATGGGGCTTGGAGGAGCCTGGTCTAGTGGAAGGTGTCCCTGCCCATGGCAGGGGGTTGGAACAAGATGATCTTCAAGGTCCCTTCTAACCCAAATAGTTCTGTGACTCTATGAGAGCCAGATTGAGTCACAACAGGCTGGGAGAGGTCTGGGTGCAGGAATAAAACATGAATCTGCTACTTCCATGAACCTTGCTTCTTGCAGTCATCTTCTGTTTTCTTTGTTAGGACCCTGTTAATACCTGACCAGTCAGAATCACAGAAAAAAAAGATTGGTTTGGGATTGGAAGGGACCTTAAATATTATCTCGTTCCACCCCCCCGCCATGGGCAGGGTCACCTTCCACAAGACCAAATTGCTCCAAGCCTCGGCCAACATAGGTTTGGACACTTCCATGGATGGGGCATCCACAGCTTTCCCAGGCAACCTGTGCCTCACTGCCTTCACAGTAAACAATTTTTTCCTAATATCTAATTTAAACCTACTCTTTTTCAATTTGAACCCATTCCCCCTTGTCCTGTCACTACAGGCTCTTGTAGACAGTCTTGCCTCATTTTTCCTTTAGGTTCCCTTCAGGTACTGGAAGACCACAATTAGGTCACCCCTGTAATGCCCTGTCCTGCTCGGTGGGTTCAGGGGACGGGGGTTTGATTTACTCTGGGCAGTGTCAGGAGAAACAACAAAATTCTCAGATATTCAAGAGTGTCATGCTCCCAAGAAACAGGATGCTGAAATCACAGCCTTCTCAGGGGTCACCCACTCCTTCCCTGCTGAGGCAAAATCTTCCAGATCAAACATCTATCAGAGATGGATCCAAAGAAGGCCCCTCACTCTCCTTCTTGGTGTTTCTCACTCTCATCATCATCATCGTCAATCTCCTTCTTGCTGTAAGCTTAAACCTCTTGATACTTCCACCATTCATGAGCATCTTGAAGAAATCTTTTCCTTCCTGTCTATAGTAGTGATTTTTATACTGCCTCCTCTTTCTCTGGTCTGATCTTCCACTCTCTTCTCCGGGGTCCTGTTTTCTGGATACGTGCTCTTGCCTGTGCTCTTCTGCAGTCCGTATCTGCCGTAAAGTCAATGCAGCACTTATCCAAGTACTGCTTTGTTTCTTAATGATGACATTTAAGCTGCAGTAATCCTGCAAGGGCTTCTTCTACCTCGTATCAAAGGCAAATTGTTCAAATTTTGATCCTCTTGTTAGAACCAGCCTCCTCTTTCACAAAAGCTGGAGTCAGCATGAGAGATTTAAGTTAAGCAGCACTTTTCCTATTACCTAAGACATTTTTACTTTGGACTGGGAGTAGAATTAGTTCTGCAGTTATCACTAAAATAATGCAATGTTTCTGCCTAAGTTAGCAAAAAATACCTGATTAGTCCTCTAAAAACCGGCCAAGTGCTTATAACTCATGGTCATGGTCGACAGAGTTCGGATCCAGCTCCGTAACAAACTGCAGTGAAAACCCTGCTCCACTGCCTCTGACTGCTTTCAGATCATTCCCCTCATCTCCAATTTAATTTGATCTAACTATAGCTCACTGACAAATGACAATTCATAGCTAGGTGGTGTTCAAAGTCTAATTGCTCCACAGTTTTCTCAGTACTTCAGAATTTCTTAATTGTATTAGCCAAGGTGAGAATAATTGCTGCTTTCATATCCTTGAAACTTCTCATACAAAAGAGGCTTATGCAAGAATCTGCTCATTCTCTCCAATAAATGATCTCTCTGTTATTACAGAGAATGTTTTGGGGGACTGCTGGGAAGCATTCCACCACACCATTATGTACTTGAACAAAACCTGAAACTTGCAGGTACAAGATTAATTATAGTCTGGGGCAATCATCAGAACACACTTTGGGTTTGGTTGGTTTTTTTTTTTCTTTTTTTTCCTGGAAGTTGCTCTTTCAGAAGAAGAACAAGCCCCAAACCTAGAAATAACCCTGTATTTTGCATTTGGGAATCTTCTGGGTGGGGGAAATCTACTATTTACAGGTCACTGGTGCTCTGACATTGCTCCTGGTCACAGATGCTGATGTGGAACTCCTAGTTTGTGCCAGTCACTGTCCTTATTTTTCCTTTGTTCATGAAATCCTTGAGCAGGGACCATTTCTCCCCCTCATGTGTACATCTTCAGGATCTTGAGCTGTATGCAAGGCTCCTAGATGCCTTGGTATTGTATCTGTGTGCTTGTGCCTCAAGTGCAATAAAGCCACTCAGGCAGGGAATTAGACATAATGTTCTTCCTTAAGCTCCAGCAATTAAGAATAAACATATGCATGCACAATAAAACACCATGTATCCCTTCTGAGGCTACGAGTACCATTAGAAAAGGAAAAAAGAACCATGTATTTCCTAACATGGCAATTGGATAGACTTAGTGTGAGAAGAAGGTATTCAGTGAGTCAAACACTTAATCCAAGAAGCAAGTCGTACACAAACTGCTGATAAGGTAGACAAATTTCACACCCCGTTCTGGGGAAAATATTACATTTCATGGTGCTTTACAGATGATGACAAATCCTATTAAAATCCTGGAAAAAAAATATATACAAGTTAAACATGGATATTTAAAATGATCCGTGTTTTTGGATGCAAGAAAAGAAGTAAAATGGGCATTTCTTAGGAATAAAAGCAAGTGCCATAGAGGTTTTACACAGGGTCCTTGGCAAAAAGTAATCTGATTATAGCTACAGGACCAATTTCTCTTACACCACATGAAATAATGCTCAGAAATAGTCCGAGTAATTCTTCCAGTTGCTAGACAAACTCAGAGGATAAATAGGATGAAGACTCTAATGTTGAGGTTTGAAGGCCTGTAAGAATATCAAACCTTTCAAGTTTGCTCCAGGGCTGTAAATCAAGGTGGGTTATGCCATCATTCTGAGGCAGCCGAGGTATAATTTAGGAGCTTTTTCCAGTTATTGTGTCTGGATGAAGTACAATGGCAGGAGCTTTGCAGAGGTTTAAATGATTGCTTTTTAAGACCAGATGCCAGAGCTGTGACTGCAGAGCTACGCCATGGAGCAGACCAGAATGTGCTGTATCCCATGTCCATCCTGTCTGGGCTGGGGCAGGTCCACACCCACTGGTACCCAGCAGCTGTACCTTCTGTGTCAGTTTTGCTGCAGATACTTCCAAATCTTCTATCTGGATTCGGTCTCTCCAGGACTAGATAGGTCTCAAAGTAGCTCTAAAGGTCTGGGTAGCAATGTGAAATCACATTCCTGGGAGTTAGTGCCACATAATGGCCCAAGAGAGAAGCTCTGACCCTGAGGGACAGAGGTTTGTAGACGCCACAGCAAACATTTTTGGGAACCTTTCTAGTGCTTTTTGACAACCAAGTGATGTGAAGCAAGAAATTCTCCTCTAAGAGTGTGGCATGCTTTGGCTGGGAGTACAAACATGGACCCAATCCAGCCATGCCCCATTTCCTTGCTATAAACCAGGCAATGCTGAATTCCTGAATCAGTCTGTTCTTATTAGCTGTAGTGCTTAGAGAAAACAAATATATTCCAAGGCATGATTCCTAGTGGTGTGACAAAGACCCTAGCAGATGAACTCGATGGCTCTCTCAGCCACAAATCTCTCTCTGTCCAGGAGAACCTGGTTTCTCACAGGCTTATCCTGCTCCTTGGCACCTCAGCATGCTCCGAAGCCCAACCAGGTGTGATTTCTTTCCTGTGACCTAACACGAAACCAAGAGTCTGGAATAATTTGTCTTGGAAACTTAATGCCAACTTATTTACTGAACTTCAATAAGGACCATCATTTCTTCATGAGAGTTAAGTACTGGGAGGTGCTAAAAGGGTCATAAGTGACCTTCTCTGGTGAAGGATGACAAATGATCAGCTTGTGGGGAGTGTGTTGGTTATCAAACACCCAGAAATATTTGAGGGGGAAAATTGCCTCCAAACACAGATTAGTTTACTAAAAATAGCACCAGGAATTACTCTTATGTCAGATGGTGTGAAACGATGTAAAAAACAAAGCCTTTTTGAGAGCCTCTATTACAAGGGATGTATGGGATGTTGCTATAATAGTCATTTATATGGTTGCCTGCCAGCATACAAAGACTGTCCAGGCTCTTGGAGGGAAAAATATTTGTTCTCAAATTCTGACAAGATAGGTTACCCATTTCAGATGGAGGGGGGGCCTCTCAAAGGAGAATTATATTCCCAGTTGCTCCTTCTGTGAGGTTTCATGGGCCATGTTGACTTTGGGAGTGGGAAGAGGACACGAGGTTTTCAATTTGATTGTCAGGGTTTGGACATGAAATTCTGGTTGAACCCAAGGAGATGAGACAGGCAAGCTTACACGTCTAGCTCCAGGAAGGTGGGAAAGACAGCCTGGAGGAACTAGGAAATCACCCCTGGAAATGAAAAGGAGACTTGAAACAACTTTCAGAAGTGATAGTTGCTATTCAGGTGTGAAAATATATGACTACCATGAGGGTGCACTTTTTGGATTAATGTTTTCAACTAAAAACTAGCTCAATGGTGAGTGGCAGGAGAAAGCATCTTTAAGTGGTTCCCAAGTCTGTGAACACACACTTAACATTCCCCCTCTACACGAGGGGTAAAAGAAGATCAAGGTTGGCATGAAGTAGCAAAAAAACCAGCATGTGCCTTTGGTCAGGGAAGCTGTTGCCATTATTATCAAACAGAAAATCCTAGGAATTGGTTTTGTTCTCAGGACGTGTGGTGTCTGTTCTTATAAACATGCTCAGAAATGTGTCTTAAGGTGTTCGTATAAAGTGAAATGGGCAACTGTGGGAGAAACTGTAAACCCACTTCAGTAATCTTACTCCTGTTTTCCAAGGGAGCTGAGTGCAAAGTGGGACCAGAGGAGATATGTGGCTAATTTTGGGTCCAAACATATGCTCAGGAGCAAAGACTGGTAAAAGTTCCTGGCATTCACTGACTCAGTAGCAATGCACAAGGTTTATAGAAAACCCCCTTCCCTGTGCATTTTTCTGGCAAACAGAAGGTATGGGTTAATTTTCCTGGGAATGAGACCCTAAATTTTCTGTGGCATTTCCCTATAAGTACTGAGAAGTTTCTCGGGTGCAGTTACCTGCTGGAGAGGCACCCCTGGCTCCCCACTAAGGAGGCTAAGAGCTGCTTATGTGATTTAAATGGTTAGAGCTGCCTTCCCTTCCAGGTATTTGGAAAAATCACATCCTCCTGCCAGGAGTGCTCCTGAGCCCCTTGCAGAACTGCTGGAGAGTTTCTGGGAGCCCAAAGCAGGGCTCACAGCCTTCTCACTGAAACTTCTCATGCTGAAGAAGTTGAGTTTGCCATCATCAACTCTGCCATTTCAGTGAATGACATTCTCAAGGGTTTCTTCTTTTTGCCTTCTCTTTTAATAGTATTTTTCTTACACTACCAGAGGTACTTTCTGTTCCCCATTAAATCTCCTGAAGTGTCATTCTCCCCAGGAGAATGACAAAGAACAAGGAACCCAGTGATGCTTCAGAAGGCTTCACATGGTCCTCACTGACCTGCCATGCAACAAGATGTGTGGATGTGGCACTTGGAGACATGGTTTAGTGGTGGACCTGGCAGTGCTGGACTCAGAGATCTCAAGGGTCTCTCCCAACCTAAATGATCCTGTGATCCTAAGATGATGTGAGACCTCTGGTAGGAGAAGAGGGAAGGCCGGGACTCTGACTGGGATCTGGTTGCAAGTGAAAGTGATTGAAAATTACCTTATGGGAAATGTCATGTGTGGATAAAAGCAGCAGGTGGGGGTGTTTATTCTTAGCTGCCTGTGTGACTTTTAAGCTGGGGGACCTTTCCTTGGCTGTGACCTAAGGTTTTCTGTCTTTTTTTGTATATGATCCTCTGAAATGTCTGTCCTTCAGCTCTTGAATTTTTGCCCTCCCATAGGGGCCCCTTCAGCAGAAGTGGATGAACTGATATAGACCTGGCTTTTCCTGGCAGCCTGCTCAGAAGGTGAAGCTGTGGAGGAGGAAACATCTCCTTACCTGGTACAAGATCTTTCTTATGCTATGGGATACAGACTTCTCTTCTGTTTCTCGTTAGCCTCAAAGGTGGGCAGAAATGGTATGGTGTGGCTTGATGCTGTTGAGGGGACCGAGCCCAAACCAGATTTTACAGAGACACCCCAGTGAGGCTTCCAGGAGGACTGGGAACTTGTGGATATGAGCACCATGAGTGCCTGTTCACACTGCTCTGATTTGCAGTGCGTTGCAACACTTTCTGGAAGTGTTTAGATATCTTAATGGTCCCTTTATGGCATCTGAGGAGACAGGATTTGACACACCTTAGTCAGCGCTTTGACGAGAACGTTTGTATTTAATTAACTCTGCTCTACAGTAATGGGTGTGAGGCTGTGGAAGGCTGAGCGGGGATAGGAACAATGTTGTCCAAGTCCAGAAATGCAGAAAGAAATTATGAGCTTAATGGGGCATGAAATTATCCATTCTGTTTTCTTCAAAGTTAATTGTAGTTCACAACACAGCCTGACAAAACCCCGTCAGAAACCCAAAAATGTTTGCCTTCACTGTAGGACTCTGATGTGTAGCTCTGAGGACTGTTATCAAATTACTTGCCCCAGACACCAAAAGGCACCAAAGACTGCTCCCTCTTCCTCAGAAGAGCTACAGATCCAGATGGAGAACCTAGAACATGCTGAATTTGTTTTCTGAATTTGCTAGTGCCAGTGATGTGGGAAATGAGAAACTTCACGGCTCTCTTAGAGCTGACAAATGATAGTTGGTAGTAAATTGATGGATGACAATATGATGCTGTAAGGAGTTGGTTTTAATCCTTCTCAGGGAGGGAAGCTTTGGTGCTGGGTTCCTGGGCTGCTTTGGGCATACAGGTGTGAGCATGGGACAAGGATATTGCTCCAAATCCTGAACAGACCTCTGTGTCTGCATCCTCATTTTGTGCCATTCAAATGGTTGAAAATTTGCTCAAACACAGAACTGCTTCAGCATAAAATTGTTTATGTTCAAGAAGTCTTAAAATTTACATGATCACATGAATGTTTGAAGGTCTGGTAGTAGGATGAGTGATAAAAGAGTGAACAGAAATTCCCCCAGTCCAAACAGTAGCAGAATCTCAGACTCTTGCAGTCAATTTGTGATTGAATATAAAGCAAATAAAAAACTTTCAGAATACTGACTTTTACCTCAGACTTGTAAACTGTCCCATTCCCACCCCATTTTAAGCCCACACCAGCTATTCCTGACTCAGCATCCTTTACCTCCACTGCCTTCCCTGTGTCATTGGTGGGAGGTTCTTCAGCAGAAAGGTTTAATGACAGGAAGATTTATTTCTTTTGCTACTGTGCAGATGAAAAATTGGCTGCTCATCCAGTGTTATGTAGGTGTGGCTCCATGGCAAGTGACCCTTTTCTGAAGTTCTGCCACAAAGAGGGATGCTGTTGAATGTGATAGAAAGGGGAAGAACCTTTAAAGTTAAAATATAAACAAAAAACAGTAGCAAATCTGTGGCAGTTGTCTGAAATTACACCTGTTAATGACTTTATATGGAGTGATTGAGAACCAGCCCTGTGAGTCTCAGCAATTGTTCTGTCACTGGTTTCCTGGGGACCAGGCAAGAAGGCAAATACTTTCTGTTTGTTGGAGACTGTAGCTGAATCATGAAGAACACTTTAAAAGGAGGGAGTGAAACCCTGGGGCTGATCTACCTGAGATTGATTTCTGCCTCTGATAGGGATGCCTTGCTAGCTCATATTACTTCTATGCTTTTGCAGTCTCCAAACAAGGAGACTTTTTATGAACAAAGTCTTTAGATAACAGTCTGAGGGCTCTTGATCAGTTGTATTTTGTCCAAACTAGCCTAACTATAAGGAAAAGTTTGAGGAGTGAATAGCCTGCAGTGCACAGATCCATTCTGCTCTGCCTGGTAGCAGTAGCTGCAAGCCAAAGGTTCATGGCTGATGTCTCATTCACAAGACTTGACAGGTTTGGGTGCTTCTGCTTTGGAGAGTGAAAGGCTGCCACAGTCACAGTTTTCCTTCAGCACCACTTTGTTCTCATGGGGTGTTTTTTGATGGCATCAGGAGCTGGGGCCATGGCAAACCACACACCCAGTGCTGACAAGTGCTCCCGACACAGTTTAAAAAGAAACTTGTGGATTGTTAAACTCTTGCAGTGTCTGTCTGCTGGCTCTCCTTTCTCTCCCAGGGAGATGACTTGGCTTTTCAACAGAGACTGGATTTCACCAGAACAAATTGATGTTTTGTCCTGTGCTATAAAGTTGATTTATAGTTGATTGTTTGATTTATTGCTTCCTGCCGATTAACAGTTGAAATGTCAGTTTGTATTATCTTTCCTTCAAGCCTATATTAACAGTGACCCTCTGAGCCATTGTTAAAGCAGCAGAACAAAAGATATCTGGGAGAGATCTCCAGTGACCTGTTGTGACAGTGGGACCCTGGGCTCTGAAAGCCATGACCCACTGTGCTTTCCATCTCTTTCTCTGCAGAAACCACTTCAATGTGTGAAGAAGGTTTTTAAATAAAAAGCTGTGTTTCATGTTAAAAAGGGAGGAAATCCCTGTTTCCTTGCTTGTGCTCCATCCTGTTGGTCCTGAGTCTGCCTGAGGGATGCTTTCCTCCCTGAAAATCTCCCTGCTAATAGCGAGCAGCAGATGCCAATCTTCCTCAGCACATGTTGGGATGTAACATAGCCCACAGCGATTAGATACGCTTTGACTTGTTCATACCACACTGATTTAGCACATGGATTCTTCAGGCTGAGGCAACACTAATGACTTTTCAGCATTTGGGATAGGATGGATCATTAGATGGTCACTGATAATTTCATTTTGGTTTGGTTTTTTTTTTTTTTCTTATTCTTCAGGAAATAGACCAGAAAATTGTATTTTTTTTTTTTCATTTTGCCCAGGCTTTATCTAAAAATAAGCCATAAATGTAGCACTGTATTTGGCTGTTATTATTTGAAGTGCAAAGGTCCTTGATTTATTCTTCTAGAGGGCAGTTTAGCCTTAGATTTTATTTCAAATATGAGTGTATTCCCTTCCTATTAGTAAAGTTTTCTGGTTTTCCAGACTTGCTTGGAATCTGTGCAACCTTTGCAACACTTCATTTATGAACAGCGACATAACCAGATTAACACTGACCTTTCTGTAGCAAAGGCACCCCCTACCTTTCCCCCAAGGTCCATAGGCTGCTGTTGAGTAGAGCGACCACCTCATACTTGGAGTTCATTATTGACTGTAATGCATAGGTAGGCTGGAGAAATAAAGAAGGAGATTTGCTAATTTTGTGGAGCACAATTTCCCATTCAATGAACATATGCAAAGCGAGATAGAACATATACGTAAACTGATCGACAAAAGATAACACAAAAACTACCTTTAAAGTTTGCAGATGGTGTTCGTCTTTCACTACGTTTGTTGGTTGTTTTAGTTGCTTCACTTTTCCTGACGTATGAGTGCACTGAAGGGCAAAGGAAAACGTGCTGTGTTTGTCCAGCAGGGAGAACCTGTGGAGGTCAAACAGGGAGTTGAGAGGATGCTCCCCTTCAGCCCTGTCCTGGGGAAAGAATGGGAGCAAAGAGGATTTGGGAAGAGAAGCAGAAACCACTTGGAAGGCAAGGGGAACTCCTAATTCCTGCAGTTATTGCTGTCTGATGAGTTTGCATGGGCTAATTTAAACTGTGTTTGTGCTAATGTAAATGATTTTTTTTTTTAGAAGTGCTTTGCACACACAAAATGTGTGTACACAAGGAGTAGGGGTAGGATTTAAACTATGTATTTAAACTATATTTAAACTATGTATTTTAAACTATGTAACATACTGTTAATCTGATATTGAGATGACAATGGAATACAACAACCCTGGGTACAATTTTTCTTAACAGCTTGATTTGAGAAATTTTTGATTTTTCTAATTCAAACCTAAAGGAAAGATGACATGAACCAAATGTTGAAGATACCGCCTTTAGTTCATGTTGTAAATATGTTTGAACCCATTTCGTTACCTGAACTTAAAAGCAGTTTAAGAACTCAGTAAAATTGCTTCTGATAAAATTATGAAGCTTTTTCTAATAGCTAAAAAAAACATTTTTCCAATTTTTTTTTCAGGTAAAAACCCTCATGAATGTTATACAGTGTAGAAAAAAAGGTTTCAAAGAAATGGGTGTGTTTCCTTCTGTATATTAAAACTTCTTGGCCAGGTCTGCTAGCAGCTCTTAGCAAACACAGGAATATTTTATATTATATATATAACATATATATCTCAACACTATAGATAATATTGGCAGGTACTTTAGGTATCGTGCATGTGTTTGACTCAACTCTTCTTCAAACTAATGTTTCTGGGCATGAACAAACTGGGTAGAAGGGAAAGTTCTACTTCCTTCTGGGCACCTGAGAGAAGGAGAGGTTTGCTGATGTTCAGATGGGGCTTTGGTACTGCAGATGCTTTACATTGTTTAGTTAGTTAGTTATTGTTACCTCTGCGTTCCTGGTGACTGGAAATTTCTGTAAGTGTAGGTAAAACACTGACATCTAGTGCCTAGAACAAAGCAACCGAACTCCAGCCTTGGGCCTCCTGGGCTGGGTTTAACTCCTCAATAATATTATGGACTGCAGTATATTATGGGTGTTATATTAATGTTTCTAAGTTCAGACTTGACATATTTGGGGCCATCTAGACTGACGTGCTCTTGTGCTGTTGCTAATCATGCCTTTCTCCAGGAGACAGAAGGAGAAGTTGAGCTAAACACCAGCTGACAGAAGCAGCTCCTTCAAGCGAACTGTTTCACCATGACTTTCAGCACTCGCCTATCTCCTCTGAAAAAAGGACTCCTGACCCCTTTTGGGGGGTCTTTTGCCTTTTTTGTAGCAGTCTCATGCTGGCGGTCCAGAGGCAGCCTGCAGATCCCCGATGAGCCATCAGAGGTTTCCCTTTCTCAGTGTCCAGCTGATGGACTCCTGCTGCCAGCAGAGCTGCAAAGTAAGTTACTTAACATTTTATGCCTTTATTATTGTATAGGTCCTTAGAATTATTTCTTTCCTTCTGTTTATAATGATCTGTTTTAATGATGACTTCCAGCAAATGCTTTCAAAGAATCTCAAAGACTCACAGTGCCCAAGGACAAAAACTTAAAGGAATTAGCAATTCCTGGCAATAGGCTCCTCTCTCTGGCTTCATTTTTTAGGCGGCCCTTCATCACAAAAAACTCCAACCAACTAAACAAAAACCCAACCAAAAACCCCAAACCACAACAAAACAAACCCTTAAATATAGTTATCCCCCTATATTTGATTATTTTTCCCCCGCTACAAAGAACGAAGTCTGTGCAAAGTCTGCTTAAAACACTATTCTTGCCAAGTGGATTCTTAAAACTTCTTATTTTCCCATTTCTTATGCTTCTTTTTGCTATCTTCTTAAACCAGGGCTGCCTACTGATTTTTAACTGGCATTTAAAATTATTATTATTTGTGGTAGTAATTTCTAGGCCATTATGAAAATGACTGAAGAAAGCTCTGGTTTGCTTTGCTACCACTGCCCCCTCATGCCTTTAACCCCAGTCCCCTTTTTTTTTTAATGCTTAATCAGATTTTTTTTCAGTCATTCTGCAAGATGAGTAGTGCAGACATGTACAGCTAAGGCCACCAAGGGGGAACAAAAATGCAGTGAGTGCTGCAGGGCTCATTTCTGTAGGTCAGGCTTTGGTGACTGAACCAGTTAAAAACACATTATTCTGCCCCTGCAAGAACCCCAGATCATAAAGAAAGCATTTGAAATTCTCATTCAGACTGATAATGTACCAACTTAAATGTCTTTAAACAAAGAAAAAAATAACAACTCCAAACAAAAAATATTTGTCAGGAATTTCCGTGTGCAGAAACCAGCGAGGCAGATATTAACTTGTGTTATTTCTACAGGTGACTCTGGTGTTTTCAGGTACAAAAATGAATGAAGCCGAGTTGGTTTTGGGTAGATGCTTTCCTAAGAAAAAAAAGGTTTATCAGACTTCATGGATGCAACACTACAGAGATCCTTCACTTTGCTCCCTCCATACTGTGCTGATGGGACAACAGAAGCAGAGATACAAGTCCATAGCACAGGCTGGGAGCCACAGTGAGTGGGCTATTAAAACATGTATATATACCAGTAGTTGGCTCTTCTTATTTCTCCAGAGGAGGTAGTTAAGCCTTTAAATCAGCTAAGAAACCAGCTCAACAGTGTGGAATAATTATAGGGCATTTCTTGCTCATTTTTATATAATCCATTAAGTATCTCCTAGATTTATCTTCCTATCTTTGCTGTTATATGTTATTTGCAGTTTCTAGTCTAAATAACTGTATTTATGGGATTAGCCAGCAGACTGGCTGATGAGATTTGGTATCTGGGATCTAAACTCAGGATTTCTTTTAATCTACCATGAATAACCCATTTTGTATTTATTTTGCATCTCTTGTTGTCTAAATGAAAGGGTATGTTCTAGATACTTTCGTTTTATTCTGGCTACTAAAATATAGGAACTGCAGAATGAAGTTCTATGCCAGCCTGTCTTTTAGGAAACCTGAAATAATATCTGAGTTATTAAAGTTTAATAGCTAGTGGGGGGAGAGAAATAATTACTTCCCATAACATCTTTCTCTATCAAGAATTTCATTGTAACATTGATGTAAAATTATTCCACTGGCATTATAAACTGCCATGTAATGTCTGATAATGACGCCTCTTACTACCACAGAGAAACCTTTGTTATGACTTAGATTACACACTCATATCCTGCACCAAAAATGAAGATGAATATAATGAAAGTAGATAGCTAATATATCAAGGTGGCATTTGAGCTGAGAATTATAATTTTTTAAATACATATGTGAGAACGAGAAACAAATTAGCCAGATTTTTGTCTCGCTAAAAAGGGGCAAAACTCAATCGTCTGCAATGGCATTTTACGCATTGCACATCAATAGGAACAGTGTCAGCAAAGCTGAGATTTCCTTTTGGCTTCACTGTTGGCTCTTTAGTGAATTTTTTGACATGGCTGCTGGTGATTTTCCTTTTGCCATTTCTTTAGACAGGACAGGAAAACCCTGAAGTGGGGTTTGCCCTTCCTTTTTCAAACCGATAGTCCCTAGTTTAAAGCCTCCCTTCATCCTTTGCTTTTCCACCCTTCCTGATTACCACAGTGTTCAGTGACATTCCTCTGAAATAAAGCCTAGCCAGGCATGGGCAGCATGGCAGTGAAGAGGTTCCTGGGAAATGTTTTGCTGTTGGAAAAGATGGGCTTTGTTCAAATCCAACACAATGAAGGAATGTAGATGTAACCTATAGATCAGATGCAAATTTTTATTTGTAACCTGCTCATTCTGATTTTGAAAAGCTTGGCTTGAACTTTCTGTAATTTAGTTTTGACTTTCTGCTTCCTTTTGTTTTAACCTTAAGTATAGGATGTTGCAAAAATGTCATAACACAGGGACTAGGATTTTATGTATAAAATTTCAGCTTTCTAATGAAGGAAATTATTTGGTATTTTTTAATAAGACAATGTGATCTTTTATGTCCCTTTGGGCTTTTGATTTATCTTTAAATGCTATATTCTTGGCATGGAGAGTTAATTTCTGACTTTTTCTCGTCAACCACACTTTTATGGGAGCTGAATCCTTTTAAGGGAATTCAAACACTTCACCTTTAAATTCTTCTGCTTTTCAAACTCAAAGCAGCTTCTATCTCTGTCAGCTACAGCCCGAATGGCTTTAAAAATTTTTTTAACTTTTTTTTTTTAGTGGCAGCAATCATATTACAGCTGTTTGCCTTGCCAAACAATTCACTAATGCCCATCAGCAGGGACAGGTTCCTGACACACGTGGTGGTTCTGCTGATGGTATTTCAAGTGACCCTTGTAATCACTGAGCATCAACTGGCAGTGAAGTTTCAGCATTAAACTTTAATTTCACTCATTTGGGGTCTTAATTGTGCTTTGAAATGTTTGATGGCTTGGCTGACCTTTCTCTGGGTTAACTGAAGACTGAGATTTGTCTGCCAGGACGGTACTGCTGAGGAAACCTTGGAGCATAGCACTTGATTGGTGTCACTGAGACAGTGTGGTCTGGTATCTGTAGGGTTATAAATGCCTCTGAACTTCTTATGGGCTTTAGCTGGAGCTATAAAAAAAAACAAACAAAAACCACTGGGAATGCCAAGAATTTTACAAAGAGTAGGAGATGAGTATAAATTGAAGAGCTACTTACATTAAACACAGGGATTGGACACTATAATCCCTTTTTGTACTTCTAAATCATTTCTAACCCTTTCTTTCCCCGTGGGAAATCTCCCAGGGGAGCAGTGAATTTCCCTGCTAGTGGGAAAGTCCAGCATTGCCATCTCCCCCAGGCTGCATTCCTGCTGCCATGCAGATGGGAGCCCTGGGTAGGACTGGGGCAAGGCCTTTGCGGAAAATCCTTACAGTTTGAAAAATCCCCCTCTCCTGACCCGAAGCTATTTTGCAGACCTGCAATCTTCACCAAAACTAGCAATTTTATCTTTTTTTCTTTAGGTCTGATTCAATACTACATAGAAGGACAGATGATGCCCACAATGAGTGCAGATTTTGCATGTGTAGACTTTCTCCTGCTCCTATGAATACTCTTGATTTCCATGCTGGCCTTATGGCTCTGTGCTGACATTTGTTCTGCCAGTCCCTGTGGAACCTGGCGCTGTGTCCTGAACCACCCACCCCTCATCTCTGTGTAATTAGTCTGAGAGCCACGAGACAGAAATCTTTCCTGGCCGTGTTTGTGCAGGAGGCCAAGGGCAGTATCAAACTCAGAAGGTAAGCAGTGGGACAGGCAGGTGAATTCAGGCTGAGGGATGATTTGGGGCAGTGTGACTGATGAAGGGGGGCTCATTTCAGGGGCCTGCAGTGCCTGTGTGTCACACCAGAGAGACAAACCATCCTTTGGGGTGCTGTTCTTCAAACCTCCATTCTTGATGACAAAAGGGAATCTGGTGCCTGAAAACAAGTCCTCTGCAGTAAGGATGCACAGGCTCATTCCAGGCTAGCTGCATTCCAGGCTGCAGGTAATGTCCATATTGCCACTGTGAGTGCCCTCATTAGCAGGACCTGTGGACTCTGGATCAGACCCTGGTGGGGAGGACAGTGAGGAAGAAGATAAGGGCCAGTTTCTTTGCAGCCCATGGGAGAGGGGAAAACCCTGTGGTGGTGGGAATGACATTGACAGCCAGGCATGTGGCACATTTTGGCAGAGATTATGATATCAACTAATGTAAACCTGGCATCTTATCTGAGGCTCCCCAACAGTCCCACTCTCAGCATAGTATCCCCATGCATTTAAAGTCCTGTCCCCTTGGCTGATACCCTCTTAAATATTGGCCTCCTGCAATATTTTATCTTGTAATTATAACCCCAGAGCATGCAGAAGAAATACCAAGACGATATAGTTGATTACCTCACCTTCATCCTTCAGAGCATTGAGTTAACGCCAGCCACTGAATAATTGCACCTGCAAAACAGGTTTTATTGGAAGAAACAAGAATGGGAGGACTCTGCAGCCAGCAGAGATCAAGACTGGTTGCCTCTGTAAAACCATTTCAAGCCTCTTGGCTTGAGACTACATCATTAGCTTGTGTCAGTGATTAATTTGAGAAGTATATATTCAGTAACAGACTATTTATTGTACAAAGTTTAGTCCATAATCTATTTACTTGCCACTGCCAGCACATCACACAGTAGCATTGTAGAGTATATTGCACCCTGAGCAGTGCAGCATCACCTTTTGACTTCTTCACTTGCCATTTATTTTTCTTACCAGGGATAAGTGCTGGAGATCTTGATCTCTTAGCAAATACATGCTGGTAATTTTTCCTGCTTTGCCAGGCCTTTGTCCTCAGCCCACTGGTGATGCTCAGTTGACACATGGTTTAAGCACCATCCTGTCAGAACCACTGAGGAGCAGAACAGTGATGGCAGCTGAGAAGAAAAGGAACAGGGCTGGAGGCCACAAGTCTGCGAGAGGAAAGTAAGTGTTGAGGGTCAAAGTTGTTCAGTGAGATGCAAATCAGGAGAAAATGAGTGGATAGACTGAAACTTTCTGGGTTACTGTTAGGCTGTCAGAACACAAGTGTAGCTCACATTTGTACCTGCCAGTTGTATTTCCAGATCAGGAGCATGAGCTCTGCAACAGAAGTGGATGCATTGTCCATTTTTACTAGCATGTTGCATTCTTTGGTGGGGGGGGAGGGGGGAAGGAGGGCAGATAAAAATGCTTGAGGTGCCCAGGGTGTGTGAATCAAGGAACTGCTGATTCGGAAGAGAGCTGCAGGACTGGACCTCAGCAGGCACACCTTCCTGCAGGGGATGCAAGAGGTTGATGTCCAGCACATGTACCCATTTGGTACAGGCACAGTTGATATGCCTGGGCCAGAGTTATGTGGATGAGCTGAACAGAAGAGCAACCTTCCCACCTTCTGTGGCACAGCCAAAGTAGGGTTTGGACCCTGTGGTCAGTGTGGGGTGTGGGGGAAGAGGGATGAGAAATGCCCTGGGCACCTCTTATCCCTTCTTAGTGCCAAACTGAAAGGACAGGGAGACCATTCTTCTTTATTTCCTTCCATCCCAGCTGTGTCTGCTGCCTATGCACTCTGAGCCATCCTCAAGGGTCCTGGGGCAGCAACCAGCTCAGCTTTTCCAAGTGTCTGCAGCAGCAAACCTGCTGCTTTGCCATCTATGAAGGACACCTGCTCTGGGCAACTGTCTGCTTTACCTGGGCTTAGAGGTGACTTGATGCTACCAATGGAAATGTTTCCATATTACGAAGGAAAACCACCTCTTTCCAGTTTGTGTGACAAAGTCAAAACAAGGAGAACGCAAGGTGTCATCAGCACTCGACGTGGTGATGTGCTCTTCTGGGATTCTCATGTGGGTGTAAACCTGGTGTGAAGGTGGCATCTCTCAGCTCAGCGTGGACGCAGGGTGTAGCCAGGGCTGGGTAATCAGCTCCCCCTCTGATTCCATGTCCCCCTGTGTCAGTGATAAGTGGCTGCAGGGCAGGAATCCAACCCACCTATCCCAGTTTCAGCCGGGCGCCCTGCAGCGCTCTGCCCGCGTGGAAAGCAGGGTGCACCCCCAGCGATGTCAGAGCTGTAGCGCGGGGAACCCCGTGATTTTTGGCAAGAGTTGCCTGTGCGGCCCCGCAAACGCGGGATGTTGGCAGCAGCGGAACCGTGAGGGGGCGGTGTTGGACCGCGGGAGCGGCGGCCGCGGCGGGGCAGCGCTGGCGGCACCCGGCCCCAGCGGGCTCCGGAGAGTCTTCGCTACATTTCGGGGTGTTCAAGCCTTGGTATTTTGCAACAGGGATTAGTTGCAACAAACTCTCCTTTCCCTCCCGTCTTTCTCCTTTTTTCTTTTTTTTTTTTTCGTTTCTCCTTTTCTTTTGAGGCCTTTCCCAGAGCTTCCAGCAGTGTTTATGAAGCACCCCAGCGCTGGAGGGCGACTCTTTGTCAGCTGAACGTCCCTGGAATCACAGGTGGGCAGGTGATGCAGCCAAGATCTCTGTGATGCCCCACAGCACCCCACGTGTTCCTGAGCTGACTCCCAGCCAAATCTCAGCATCATGGCCACCTCTGCCACGTGCTCACTGAGGTGACCCTCTGGCTATCAAGCCCTGGAGGAGAGGTTACACCACAGGTTTTCCCTGGCTTGAAGAGAATAAAAAGCCCCATTGGTGACAGCAACCTAAACAGGTAAAAATGTGCCAGGTTATTTTGCCTTGCACAGTGCAAATCTGCCCCTTTCCCTACACTGCTTTGTTTTATCTCATTTTTCATGGTTCCAAATTATCTTCTTTTCTTTCCCAAACCCCAAAACTTTCTCTAGATGCAAACTATTGCACCTGAGTGAGTGTGGTAGTGAGCTTCCTTCACCTCTATCTTCTGCTGTTGGACAGATGAATCCACACTGCAACAGAGCACTTGCAGATTATTATGTTTCTTCCATGAAAATTTGCCTATCAGCGTAAGTGGCATCTGGAGATGGGAAAGCAGAGCTTCAGGTACTCCACCTTCCTTTCACCAGGTCAGCAAGGATTTTTTGATTTTTCTTCTGCTATGCTAGCAAAGCTGCCGGTTTTTGATTCCTACTCTGTATGACACGGATAGGAGCGGGGTGGGGGGGAGGGGGAAGGAAAGTTTTGAGGGACCAGCTCTGCACCTTGCAGTTATTGAGGGGATGCCTACCAAGGTGGGTGGAAGAGAGGTCTTGCCAAGGCAGACAGTATGATCATCTCTCTGTTTCACATAGAATTAGTGGGTCGTTAATATTTGAGCCAGCCTCTCATTTCACTGCAGTTGTCTGTGTTGTATAGGCTTTCCTCAATGTCAGAAACCTGAAGGACTAAACAGCCCCAGCAATGGCTGAAACAGGAGTTATTCCTGATCAAAAGCACAGCCTGCTGAGGGCCACTCTTTCTGTGATATTTGTGAGGCTAAGCAAATTGAATGACCAACACAAGATGATTTTTTTCCCTTTGTGCTCCATTAGGTTAAAGTTTTGAGAGGAAAAGGATTATCTCTGGGACTGAATCCTACTTTTGAGCTGATGGATGCATTTGCAGGCTCTGTTCCCTTTGCATCCTCAGCTTCCCCCAAAAGAGAAGGAGACGTGGGAGCCAGAAAACCAACCACTGGCAGCCCTGTGTTGTGTGAGATATTTCATTTACAAAGGCAGGGACATTTGTAGCATCACCTTCCCTTGATGGCTCCTCAAGCCTTGCTCTGCCAATAGAGCTCAGCACAGAGAGGTTATTAGGAAGACTAACATGAATGTCATGTGAAGAGCAGGAGGCTGTTCGGAAGAAAGTCCCTTCCAGCACTGAATTTTACAGTGGTCCGACTGACTGGCAGGCGCAGTTTGTTTTACCTGGTTGCTTGGTTGCTTTGATAAGTCTTGTAAATACCTAAGAAGAAAGTGGTTCACCTGTTCTGTATAGTAAAAAAAAAAAAAAAATACACCCCAAATGGCACAATGGAGGGAATATCTGTCTGTCTCTCTGTGTCAGTGATGCTAAACTGGAGTTTCAGTGGGAGAGGGCTCAGCCCTGGACATGTTTTCCAATTGAAAAGGAACGTGGTGATATCTGAAATGCTACTTGCTCTGTGTGCCATGCTTTGTTAAGCATGGAGATCAACAGAAGTGCATAGGTAACATCTTTCTTTACACCTGAGCCTGAGAAGAGACGATGGGCTAATTTAACGGCTCTCTCTTTTTATTGAAATCCCTCTTTGTTGGATATCCTGGGGTTTACAGGGACTAATACCTTTCCATAAGACATCTCTCAATCGATAGAGACAACTATGTTTACAGGGCAACATTTTTCACCTGCTTGTCAGCACGTCAAGCAGTACCAACACACACAACCTCCTCCTGAATCCCGCAGCAAATCATTCATTTTTTTTAAACATCATCTACTGTCAGTAATGGTGTTGGAGATGGGTTAAGACAGCCACACTTCTGCTTCATACCTATGGAGAGAGTACAGCTTAGAGCACCTACGTGAGAGGTGCCACAATTTAGGAGGGAGTCCCTTCTCAGCGTTGTTTTGCTGTTTGGGTTTTTTCCTTGCAGTTAACTGTAGATACACTTGAAAAGGAAAACAAAAAAAAAGCCAGTGGGCTATTAACAAGTCGGTTTAACGTTGACAATGGCACTTTGCAGTGGGAGTGTAATCTGCTTAATGTTCCAGAGCAGAACAGCCCGTCAGTTCACATCCCTTTCATTGGCAGCGGTGGCAACGCTTCCCCCAGAAGTTAAAGCCTTGTGTCTCATTTCTGAGAGAGGCTTTTTCATAAAAAGGGAGGAAAAACTGATTGTCCAATCCACAGAAGGAAAAAAACACACAAGGGGATAAATTACGGGAATTAAGATGGGCAGACAGATTTCTACAACTCGTGTATGTAAAAATCCGTGCCTGGTAGACTTGAGCTGTGTCATTTTAGATGCATTTCTCCAACCCACGTAATTATTTCTGTCCACTGGAAAAGAAGGAAATTTCATTTTTCATCAAAGCTCTACAGTGATCTCATTATTAAAAACAGAGGGAAAAGATATATCAGGAAGGCAAAGCAGTTGCAGCCACATAGTTGTTTTCAATAATCCAGTGAGTCACTACATAGAAGAGCCTTTCATTTCTCCCTGTGGTTCAGACTAAATTGTTAATATTAAGTTTTGGTGCATTACTTAAAATGAAAAAAAAAAAGGAAATTGTATGTCTTTATTTTAAAGACTGTTGCAATAAAAATTTAGATTATTCAAATTTATCAAGTGCATTTTATAAGGCAGTAACCACAGAAATTTTTTTCCTCATACCACAAGATATTCTCTGGCTTTTCCATCTCATTCATAGTCATACATAAGGAGGCTGTTTACAAGGCGTTGCTACAGGGAGCAAAAAATATTATAGAAATGAAAACTTGATCCAACAAATGGCTGGAATTGTAATGAAAGACCTAAGTGGAAGGTAAACAGCAGCTTAATGTAATAGTTTAAATGCAATTCTTGAAAAGTGATGTATAATAGCTGCAAAGGGGATCTGTACTTCAGATCTTCACCCATGCAGAGGTGTGGAATAGAAGCTAATTGCGTATGTAGCTATAATGCACACTGAGCAGCCAGAACAGACAAGTACAAATATTTAAGATATTTCACTTGTTTTTTAAATCACAAGGTCATGAACTTGCATTTTGTTTTTGTTTCTTTTTCCCCAGGAAATTGGACAGGAGGCTGGCTGAAAGTGTACCAGAGCTCTACAGGGATTTCTTGTGCCTTTTCAAGGAAGGATTTGCTGTGTTCTAGAATGTGTAAATATTGTTTGGGGCTTGTTTTGTTTTGTTTTGTTTTGTTTTGTTTTGTTTTTTATCTCGAATGCTTGCCAAGGAAATTGAACTGTATAAATATAATTAGCCAGGGGCTGAACATTTTATCTTAAATTCTGAGTCTTCCTTAAGTCTTAATTTAAACCTTAGGAGGGAAGCTTGCAACCATTCCTGTTCATAAGGATGGACGAAATTTGTGGCAGGTTTTTATGGCTGTGGTGGTTTAGGCCAAATTCAGGGAAACGTCCCAAAGGAACATCTCCTCAAAGGAAGGCAGGTTACAGCCACCCCTCCCCCCAGCCAGGTTCAGGAAAATAAAATTTTCCTCAGAGGAAAGTGAAGGAGAAAATACAAACTATTTATTTAACAAACACACAGGAAAAGAATAATAATAATAATAAT
>VXAZ01000446.1:537133-583108 GCA_013399875.1 Gymnorhina tibicen | reverse complement strand
AGTTCGTGCGGGTCCCGCGGAGCGGCGGCGGCCAGAGGGCGACAACCCCCCGCGGGAAGCGGAGCGGAGCCGGTGGTCGCGGATCGCCCGCGCAGCAGCGCTCCGTGTCCCCTCTCGCCGTCCCCGCCCGGCCCCGGGGCCGCCCTTGCCGCCGGAGCCCCGGCCGGGCGCCGTGCGTGTCCCCGCAGGTGCCGCTGCCGCCCCGACGGGGCTGCGCTCCCGAACTTCGCATCGCGGCGCGCCGGGCGGACGAGGCTGCGTTCGTCCCCCGTACACCTGTGCGTTCATGTGCACGGCGTGTCCCAACCCCGCAGCGTAAACACCGGGCCGAGGTGTTTGCGCACGGGGGAGGGCGAGCAGGCGGCTTGGAAGTTAACGCTGGAAAAGGCGCTTTCTCCTCCGGCAGGGTCTGCCCGGAATTTTTAACTTTCTGGAGGGAAACTTGCAGCGTTGGCTTCAATTTTATTTTCCCGTTGGCATCCGAGCAGCGCTTTCCGCCGCCGTAGTACGAGCTGTACCGGTTCAGTCGCCCAGGGAGGGCACGGGGATCGCCCCCCGCTGCATCGCCCCTTTGCTGTGAATAAAACATTAAAAGGAAATTTCTTCAGTCTTTGTAACTTTGCTTTTTTTTTTTTTTTTTTTCTCCTTCCCCTTCCCTCCCCGGTGATTCAAAATTTATGCTGTTTGGGCGGTATTGGTGCAACAGCTCCTCGTTCTCACAATTTAGTTTATATTTTGGGGCTTTATGTAACAGAGAGAAGGAAGGATACGTTTGGTGAGAAGCGAAAGGAGCGTGTCCTGGCTTTGCCTGCCTGATTGGGCTTTGGAGGCGGTTTTTGATCTTGGGGCACAGTTTACTTTTTCGCGGTATGATTGTTTCCTAACCCTCGAAATCGGGAAGGGTGAAATGCTGGGCTGCTGCTTTCTCTTATGTGTTCTCTTCCTGCGGTTTGAATCGGTAAATCCCCACTGAAGAAGAATGGCACTCCTCGTTTCACAGGCGCTGCTTCGCTGTACCTTTTTGCCTGCCTCCCTGTTTACACGCAGTCTGACTGTTCGCCTCACTTGATACTTTTCTGTCTCACACTTTTCCCGTAGCCTGCCCCGGTTTTGGGCAGCAGCCATCCCCACTGGGATGCTCCCGTGCTCTCCAGCAATCTTTCCCAGCGCTCGGACCGGGCCGTTGGCGTGGACGATCACAAAGACTCTCCATTGCTGGATTTATACCCCAGTGAAAATAAAAAGCATCGGTCCAGGGCTGCTGGCCTGCCTTCGTGTCGTCCCTGGGGAAGCCTCCTGGATCTGTGCTGCTGAAAAGCCTCTGTGCAAAACAGAAAATCCGTTTATTAAAATAGCAGGGTTGGAGTGACATTTCCTATTTGAAGGGGTTTAGGCGCTGCTGTGGGCACTGGCAGCTAGTAAAGATTGAGTCTTGCTACTTGGTGCTTGCTGAAATAGCAAGGCAGGCTGGACAGGGAGACGTGATTTGCAGGTATTTAGCACCCACCAGAATTTGGGCTCTCTTGCCTTTTGGGGGCATTAGGATGGGGCTCTGGCTGCCGCCCTCATTTTCAGTGCATCGAGAGAGATGGTGATGCCTTTGCTCATGCAAGCTAGCTGTTGGCCAAACTTTTGATTTCATTATCCCGTGTGTGTTTGTTAAGATGTAAATATGTAAACACTTTGGGGTTTTCTGATTTCTTCTGTCTCCGTGCTTGGGCATATAATGTTTGCAGTGCACAGCTCAGTCGGGGTCACGTGAGCCAAACAGCTTGGGCTGTTACCTGGAAGCTGGTGAGTCTTTGTTCTGCTAGAAAATAGCTGATAAATTAACTCCATTTTCTGATATGTGGGGTTGGTGAGTTGTTAAATAATTACAGCCAAATTAACTTAGTCCTGTTTGAAGTATTCATCTGCTCTGAGAACAAATATTTTTGCAGCTTTTTCCTTTTTTTATTATTATTTCCCAGTGAGAAGTGTGTTCAGGCTGATGTATGGGCAGGCTTTAATTTCATGCCTTTACTCCTCTCTGGGCCATGTCGGATGGGACATGCCACATGCCCTCTGAGAGATGCAGCTCCTCTCCTTTGCAAGAGCCCTCCTTGGCACCTCTCCCATTTATTCCGCCACGATGTCTATTTGATGGTTAAAATTAGGCTGAGCTCTGAGTGCCTTTGCAAAGGCACGATAAATATTGACTGAGAGTTTCAGCCTGCAACAGCCATCAGACGGCCTGGCCCCTGCATGGGGGTCGTCCCGTCTGTGCCTTTTTACCAAAGGAGAGTGAGTGCTGTTGTGGGCTCAGCAAGCCTCCCGGGAGTCCCTCCCGTGCCGTGCAGCCCTTCAGGGCTGGTGTGGGGGTCTGCGGGGACATCTCTGCATGGTAGCCAGGGCAGCCTGCTGCTGTCCCTGTCTGTCCCCTGAGGGCACTGCGAGCCAGCGCTGCTGTAGGGCAGAGGAGACTGGTTCTGGCCCTGCTCTTGGGGGCATCCCCGGGGATCCTGGGGCAGCTCTGGCACGGGGTTGCACCAGGCAGGCTCTGTGCCAGCACCTGCCCTGCCGAGACCGGCACTGCTGAGTGCCCCAGTGACTGAGTTGTGACTTCGTTTTTTAAAAAAGAGATGGTAATTGATGTTTATGTGTATGGAATTTGGCACTAGGAGCTGTGCTCGTAATTAACATGAAAACAGTAATAATAAGGACCTGAAATACATGCCTTATGAGTAAAGCAAATGAGACTTGGCAGTAGCAGCTCACAAAGGGAGAAGCCTTTCTCCTGAGCCTGCACGGTAGTGAAGTGGGATGGGTAGCAGAGAAAGGCACGTTGGTTTCATGGCAGCAAAGGGCCCAGCACCCTGTGGGTGCTCCAGGCTGAGCCCCAAGTGCTACATTGCACTCCTGACCTTAATGCCAAGTTGTTCTGAAATGCGCCCTCAGTTTTCTAACAGGGCATCAGCCACACACCTTAATTGAATTAAATGCTTTTTTCTAGTTTTCTGGGGATTTTTGTTTAGTTGGGTTTTTTCTATTGTTTTGTTTTTTAGTTAAATTTAAGCAAACCACAGCAAGTTGACTTGCAGTGTATTTGGAAGCACAGCCTGTCATCCAGAGCACGCATACCTTCCAAAGGCTTTTCGGAGAGACACCTTTCTATGAGTCACTGGCCAGAGCCGAAAAGCTGCTGGGGTGGGTGCTGAGCATTTCCCGGGCGGTGGTGGTGGGGTGTGGGGGGTGGCCAGCCCGCAGCCTGGCTCTGGGAGCATCTCTAGGTGGCAGCAGCCCCCAGGAGCTCCCAGCGGCAGGACTAACAGCCCGGAGTTGGGGCTGTGATTTCCCAGGCTCTGGTCCTCCTCCTCAGCTCTCCTCCACACCCCTTTCCCAGGCTGAGGAGCAGCTTTTCAGGTGGCTAGAGGGGAATTAGCCATCCCTGGAGTCCTGTCCCCACCTTCTGTGCCTCTGCTTGCATGACAGGGTAGGGGTAAGAGCACACTGGGAGAGTGACCCAAACACTGAAGTGCTTAATATGAGCAACCAAAGGAGCTCAAGTGACTTGTTCTGGAGGACTCGTTAAGATAATCAGTAAGTCGGTACCAGCCTGATGACTGGGTACTGAAGGTGAATGAGTTAAAACCGGGAATAAAGTGCTTGGTCCTAACAGTGTAGGAATTGTGACAAGCTAGGAAAGAAAATAGGAAATATGTGGTCACTCAGCACCACGGGCTCAGATCAGATGGTCCTTCTGCAATATGTGTACTTGCTCAGAAAGATGATGTAGCCCATAGGTTTAATTTCTTTTTTCCGTTTTTGCTTGACAACAGCCCTTCTCCTGATTTCCTTAGGACAGTAAGGATGAGCCAGTATGTGGTGGTTGGTGTGAGGCAATAGGATGGTTCCCTGGAAGCTTCTGAACTTTGTGTCCTGCCTGTGCAGATTGGGGTTTAGTGCTGTGCAACCAGGCATTTATGCTCTTAAGACCACTGGCAAGTGATGGCAGCTCCGTGGAAACAGCTAAGCCAGGTCCGCCCTTGTGGACTCTACACACTCTCAGCGCTCTGAGGCAATTTTGCTGGGAAAGAAGAGGGGGCTTGTTCCTGGGATTTGGTTTTTACTGTGGCAGGAGCGAAGGCAGGAAGGATGAGGTGAGTGCAGCTGGGCTGTTTCCCGTGAATCACTTGTGTGCTGACAAGTCCTTGGGGTGTGCAACAGGCTCTGATTTTCACTGACTTAAAGGTTTTGCTTTTGCAAACAAGTGCAGACTGCTGGTGGATTTTATGTGTGCCCACGTAGCCAAAGCTGAATTATCCCATGGGAGTACTGCAATCTGCCAGAAAGATTCATCATTTCAGCAACTTTAGTTAATGTTTGTTTAGCGACTTCTTGCTTTGGAGGAGCAGTTTAAGCTGTGGTCGGTGGCAGTTCCCTTGTGATGAACTGTGTGTCCACGTGATAAATGGTCTCATTTCTACTGTCCGCTACCTCTGCTGGGCATATGGGCACGTGCCAAGCCTCCTGAAGTCTTTGAACAGCTGCTGCTATATATATATCCTTATTTTCTTTTTTTTCCCAACCTGCCAGGGAAACTTGTCCTTCTTCTTGCTTTGCATAAAGGGTGTGCAAAGTCCAAGGCAGATGAATATTTGCTTGTGCATCAGTGATTCGTGAGGGTCTGATGTTGGCTGATGTTTGGGCAGCAAAGTCAATAATTCAAACTGCAGGAGCACATCCTGGTCACACCATAAGCTTGTGCTGAATACCAAGAATATAAATATATATGAGGAATAGAAATTCATACTGCAAAGAGTGTCAAAAAATATTTTTCTTTTCTGGTGGTAACTGCTTTTTGTTTCCATGCCTGAAGCCTCTAAATTTTAGCTACTGACAAAGGAGGAGGTGGGAAAATCAAGTAAATAAATGACAAAGTAAGCCTCAAACTTTTAGAGGATACGGTTCTTTTTGAACTATAAAAAAATGATCAGTCATTGTATAGTGTTCCTGTAAAGTCCTTTTTAGTGACTTCTAAGATTATACTCATTTTATGTTCAGTTCCTTTCTCTCCCAATGTCTGTGCAGCTACACGTACAATAACTGAAAGGGCATTTATAACTTGATCTTTCTTAATCTCCTAATAAGTCAGCAGTGCAACGTGGGCTCTTGTCACATGGTGACATGCTCCTGTGTCTCATCACCAGCTGCTGTTGAGCTTACAGAACTACAGAGCTTGCAGAAATCTTCCAAAATCCCAGTGGGGACCAGCACAAGCTCAGAGCAGTGCCAGCTGTGGTACCAGGGTTTGAGCTGCTCCATGGCAGGCAGGTCTCCCTCCTAGGCTGTGTTCCCAGAGGAACTGAGGAGGAAGGTGGGCTGTGGGACATGCTGCTGACGGGCTTTAAATTCATGTGGAGACGCTACTGTGGCGCTGCAAGTCATTGTGTGACCCTTTGCCTGCAGCTGCTTGACTAAACTGCCTAATAAATGTCTATTAAGAGTTGTGATACCTGACCTCTCTCTTTTTCTCACCCCTCCCGATTGTGATTCATGTAGGAAATGGATCGTGCCAGAGGGAGGTTGAAGAAAAAAGCTTGCATGCTGTTAGAAAAAAAACTGAAAACCCCTTCTGAACAAAATTGGGTTATGAAAAAGTTGGAAAAGCCCAAAACTGTGAAACAGTGATGCAGCCTTGTCTGTAGCATTGCTGCGAGAGCAGGACACTCTTGTGTCCCCGGGTTGTTGACAATACACTGGATAAAGCTCTGAAACCTATCCCTGTCTTACTGACTTTAGTTGTGGCTTGGCACTTCCAAATGGCGCTTCCATCCCTTTGTCTCATGTTTTCCCAAGAAAGCTTCTCCTACAGGGCAGGCGCCTCTCGGTTGCTGCCGCTTGCAGAGGTCCCGGAGCAGATATTGCAGATGTGCTTGCATGCTTTGCATTTCAGCATGTGCTTAAATAACCTTGGTGTGCAGAGCTGAACGTGCAGGGAAGAGATTTGTGGCGGTGTTTTGCTCATTTGAAGCCCTGCGAGCTGCTGAGGACCTTCTCCTGTGGACGGGGCTCCCGTGGCGGGAGCTGGTACAGGCAGGTTGGAGCTGCTTTGGTGCACGCATAGGAAGAAAACCCATTACACTTAACTTGATACATATCCTAATGTTCAATTTCCATTAATTGAAATTACCTTGAAATATTGAACATTTTAAGCATAAAAGTTTATGTACCATGGTTAGTATGCTAATGGAATATTTTAGTAGTCTTTTAAGGTTAATGTCGCAGCCAGATGCAACGATAAGCATTTGTTCCTAGGAATTATTTTGCTTTAACCCCTTTTCCAAGACTGTCCATATTCTAGTGAGTGTTCATCGGCTGCACTGTGGCTGCCAGCCAGCTGTCATTTTAAGGTGATCTTTTTTTCATCCAATCCACTATGCAAAGTTGAATTGTAGTTATTTTTGCTCATTATCTTTGGCAGTAAAGATGTATTTATCTAAATTTAAATTGCTGTTTGCTGAGGATATGTGACAGTATTTAGAATTCAGTATTATTTTATTATCTCTTTGAAAGGATAAAAAAGGGCTCATTTATTTCAAGAGATATTTCTGCAAGCATGTAAAAATACCAGTGAAGTAGCTAACGTTTTCCAGTTGTTGTTGACTTCAAATTTAGCAACCATTGTCCCTGTTGATATATTTGATGCTCTAAAAATGTACTTGCCATTAAGTAGGAAGCTGAAGTGATTGGTAGGCAGATAATATTCTTCAGTAGCTATTAATAATGCTCAGAGGACATACGCATTGGAGCGTATGGAAAAAGCCATGGAATTGTGTAGGATGGAGGCAAAAATAATGCATGTAGCTGTTTGATTTGAAAGCCATCCTTATGTACCGCAGCGGCTGCTGCCTGAATTAGCGCATTGTGAACGGGAGAAACTGATATGCAAACAGAATGGTGTGCAGCTAATTTTGTTTAGAAAATTGAGCTTCGATCCCTGCTATTTCACTTCTTCCGTAAGCTGACTCGGACCCGGTGAAGTGTGTGGGGACCCCATTCTGCGGGGGTCTTTGGTGGTGGAAGGTGGGAGTTGTTCCTCCCAGAGCCAGCTTAGCTCATGGGAGCAAGGGAATTAAAATCCCATTAAGAGAAAACGGAAATTTTCAAAACAAATAAAAAGTCATTGCCACTCTTCTCTCTTCCTTTGTCTGTTCCTTTAGCCACAGGGGGACTTCTGTGCCAGCACTGTGAGTTTCTCCCTGCATTTCTCAGCACAGAGTACTTCTTTGTCTCCTGGAGTTTCTAACTGCTCTTAAAATCATGCATGTTTGGGTCCTGTCGTGCAACATGTTTTAAGCTGCTGCCAGCTCACACAGCTATGCAGCTCTGGTGTCACCCGGGGCTGCACTGTATACTGGGAAGATCATATTAGAAAAATGTGGAATTATTAGAGCCTATAAATAGTGGTGATAACTTGTACAGCATTTATGTTGCCCTTGTGCTGCATAACACACTGAAGTCCTGGGCTAGGTTTGTTTCTAGTGTTGCTTCATGTGTCGCTGTGAAACTTCATTATATCACGATATAACAAGCAGCTGCTGTGTAAGTAATGTGGTGCCTGCAGCACACGTGGGGGGTTCTTTCTGGAGCAGCCAACAACTGTACTGATGCTTCACATTTTCCCTGGCTTGGTCCAGCTTCTTAGAAAGGAAGCAAAATCAGGTCTGTGCTGAATGTTTCTGGCTGCCCAAGGGTTTCGGTGTTCAGCTTGAACCTTTAATAAAATTGCTAATAAAAGATTATTTAAGAAGCTTTTACTTCCTTGTGGTAGCCAAAGATTAGGGACAGGAAGAGATTGCTGCCTTTTATTTTTACCTTCTGTTTTTGGAAGATTAGCAAACAGATTCACACAGTGTTATTTACTGCAAATTTCTTCGTCTAATTTTAATCCCAAGATTTTGGATTGTGAGAATCTCAGTCTTCACAAAAAGAAGAAAAAAAGCATCTTTAGCTGCTCTGCCTGCGGAGAAAAGTCAAAACTCATGTAGCTTAAGAAATGGGGGAAAAATTCCTGTGATTGTTTTTATAAGCCATATTTTAAAAATCCTTTGTAATATTTTACACAGGGGCTGGTTGAATTACGGTTTTGCAGTGTCTTGCAAATATTGCTGGTGGAATTGGAGATGGAAAGGTGGCTTCATTAAGACTTAATAGCTTTGGTCCAATTGCTGCCATGACATGTGGTGAAGGCATTAAAATATGTGGGCTATGCCTCATGCTACAATACAGCAGTTATTGGGTAGGTGTCCTTTGATACTGGAAAACAATCTTGCCAGACTGTTGCTGTCAATTTGGATAATCCCACTCTTGCTGAAGGCCCATGGAAATGAGACAAAACATTGCAATTAGTGGCTTTCTCCAAATAAGAGTGTGTGTGATTTCTGTAGGTCCTGTCTGTCCCACATGGATCTTGTCCTTGTGGGCGTAAACCTTCTGCTCTAACACTCTGTACCTTGGGCTTTTCCTGTGTTATAAGTGTCCAAGTTGTTCCAGGCTACGTGAGAATTGCTGTGACACTTGTTTCCTTTTGGTTTTTTTGGATCTAGTCTGACTTTTTCAGTGATGTGACAAAATTAGATCAGCTCCTGGTACATTCCTGACATCGGTGTTTGGGAGTCCATCTTTTTTGGCTCACTGATGATGGGGTCCTTGTGTTGGGTAGCCCTGTCAGGTTTAGATTTGTTTGTGTTGCCTTCTGGGGCCAGTGTGAGGTTTTCAGTGTTTGTCCTGAGCTTTAATGATACTGGTGTTTCCCTTGGGCACGGATGGTGTTTAAGTATTTTACGAGGCAGTGCTGCTGCAGGCTGGTGGAGGATGAGCACTGGAGCAATGCCAGCGAGGAGGAGGGATGCACTGCTACCTGGGTTGTTGCTCCTTGATTTGGGTAGTGCTGATGCAAGCTGAAGTGCCAGGGTTTCTTGAGATCCCAGCTACTCTTGAACAAGATGACCAAAGCTCATCTTATGTGTGTTTCTTAAACCAGCAGTTAATTAAATTCCCTGAGAATTAGTATGAACTGCAGCATGCCTGTTTTTCTAGGAGTATCTGGAATAAACCTCGTGTTTGTTTGGTGGCACAGTCTGAGGCTTATTCTGGCAGGTAAAATAAAGTTTTCCTTGGGAGTCATCAGTATAAGGAGCTACAACAACATCATTTCTTGGAGCACACAAGCCTGGCTTAGTAATATTAAGGAGGGTATATCTGGGTGCCACGCAACACAGGACTTTAGCGTCATGTGGAGATGTGATAAAGAAAACCATCAGTGGCAGGTTCCAAAGCACCAGGAAAGGGCAGAGAGGAGCAAAGGCCACCTCAGATCCTCTGTGGTCTATGTATAGTTGTGGTGGGTGAAACACAGGGAATAATTGAGGGAATTGGAGTTGCTTTTCCCTGGATCTCTGCAAGTATCTGTGGCTCAGAGACTGTGATATCAGGTCTTCCCACTGATGTGCATCCTGAGGGAGTTGGCAGCGACTACCTCAGTGGTAAGTCTTTGTTTTTAACACTCTACTTAATTTCTTTCCCACCAAGTTTGGGTTTCCAGCGATATGATTACTTATGGATTTGTAAGTCAGAAATAGCTTGGTAATTGCTGTATTGCTTTGCCCCCAGTAGCAACAAGCATCTTAAATTTAATGCATCATCCACACAGAAAATTGATATTTGGCCAAAAGTCGCAGGCTCTGACAGCTAATCTTAAAGAGCTTTTGCTTGACATGTAAAATAGAGACTTGTGGTTGACATGCACAGGAAAATTGACGGTATTTAGGATTATTCCATAAAAGAAAAACACTCCTTATGATTGGCTGAAAATAGTTGAGGATGATTAAATTTAGATGGAAATCTCTCCCTAGAGGTCAGCAATGTGAAGGCCTGGGACATCAACCACTTGGATCATGTGCAAAAAACCCTGTATCACCTCATAATTCAGAGCTGGATTTTGCTTTATCTTCAGGATTTGTCTGATGAAACTGTACTCATGAGCTGCTGGCCAGCTTGCTAAGAATAGGTTTCTTTTAATGTGCTTTACTTTCATTTTCCTCCCTAGAATACATCGTGAGTAGCAAGAAAGCCCCAGAAGTCTTTCACTGAAAGAATTACAGTAAGGAACTTTCCGATGCTTCTGATGAAGATACCTGGCATGTTTGCACAGATATTTGGCTTTCAGTTGCAATTTAAAGGACTATAAGTTTCAGCAGAGAAACTTGTGGCTCAGTTTGGTGGCCACGTACTGCATTACGCCAGGGTTACATGATGCTCTTTTTGGGGTAAATACACATTTCAGCATGGTTTTTCAATATTTGATTTAGAGTCAGTAGGTCTGGATGACTGGGCTTCAAAACTACTCAATATCTATTTATTAAATAGAGCATTTGTGTTCAACAGAAAATATAAGACCCAATTTCAAAATTAGGCCCGCGCAATTATGCAATCAGGTAATCGCGCATGTAATTGCTTGCACAAATGGTCAGTTAGATGTGTAACTGTCCATTTGCATGCAAAATTAACCTGTTTTGCAAATTGGGCTTGGAATATTCATGGTAGAAAACATGGCTTTCTGGTGATGGCTGTGTTGTCACACCCTTCCATTGGTGTCTTCCTTTTATGAGACTGGTGTGCTTTAGTCTTCACCTTAGTGTTAGAAACAAGCTCCTGAGTAAGTCCAGCGCCTTTGGGCTCTGTTCTTGATGTGCTCCAGATCTGTGACAACTGTTGAAAAGATTGTGAGGGGAATGTGTGTTACACCCATGCATGTATTAATTTAATAACTGCTAACATGCACACAAACGAATTACTCTGGAATTTACTGTTTTGATGACGTTTAATGTGATGCTATTACAGTGGCAAAAGAAAATAGTTTGATTTGTATATTTTATGTGTGTATTTTCACATACACTTCAGAGTTACTTTTTTTTTTTGCCTTTTTTCTCTGGTGTGCTGTCAAAACACTTCAATGAAAGAGTTCAAAGCAACAGCTGAGGAATCTGTAGAAATACAGTCATCACTTTGCAGTTAGTGCAAGCACTTGTTCCTCTGGCACGATCCCTGAGTGCTTGCATGGGCAAGGCTTTTGGTCTCTCTGTTGCCACTCCATGTGTTTGAACATTAATTCTCCTTTTCCTGAAAACCCAGAATAATTGTGTAACTGGCTCAACATGTGTAGGCTTTAACCCCCAGAGCGAGGTGGTGGTGATTTGTTATCAAAATTTGGTGCTGTTTCTGGGAAGGGAGTATTTGTTTGTGTCTTTAGAGAAAGATGTGTGCTTGTGCTTCTCTCCAGACTGGGATGAAGGAAATACTTTAGTTCAAGTTTTGCTCATAGAGCAGGCAGCCCTGCTGCCACCTATGGCATCATCTGACTGTGCACATTTTAGGGCTCAGTGTGGCACTTCCTCATGCCTGAAAAGTTAAATTTGGCAGAAATCTTCAGTTGTTGTTGTCTGAGACCTCAGAGTTTTGAAACTCTGAACAGCTGAAACCACAGGCTAGGCAAAGCCTTCAGGCCTGACCTGGGGCAGCGGGGAGGGGAGCACGGGGGGCATTATAAATTAAATCTTAATCATTTTTAAGCGCTTTGGATGGAGTTTTTCCTTGCAGCTTCAATGGCAGCGGTGTCATGGGGCCCTGCCTGTGTGGGTGCTGCTGTGAAAAGTGCCCACTGCTGCTGTATAGGTGGGTTGAGAAGCAAAAGTGGTTTCTCACATGCCCCTCATCATTTCAAACTGGCCCTTTGAGCCAAATCCTGCAGCTTTTCCCTGAGAATCAGCGGGCTTGAGTGGTTATCTGCACATTAGATCAGTGCTTCCCAGCTGCTAGTGGTCCAAGTGTGGATGCAGTGTGCTGCTTCTGGCCTTCACGGTACCTCTGCTCCTGCTGCTGTGCTGCTCCCTCCCAGTGAGGAATTTTTTGCAAGGAGTCACCCAGTGCGCATGTGGGGAGGATGCTCTCACTGAAGGGCGAGGTGGCACCTTGGTTTCATGCTGGGCTGTCTTCCCAAAGCGATGGTATGCTGAGCCCGAGAAGGATTAGCAGGAGCATATTAAGGTCACTTTTTATTCCTGAGCTAGAGGTTTATGTCCTCTGTGCATATTAATTTCACAGCTTGGGATATGGCAGAAAGGAGAGCAAATAAGAGTGCAAATGTGTTGGGTAGCCTCAACAATTGAGCTGGAAGAGAGAGCAAAAACTAACAAGCTGCTTTTCCTTTCCATGCTGCATTAGCATGAATACTGTAAAAACAGTGGAAAGATCCAGGCCCAAAACTCCAGCATTATATTATAATTTTGTTTATGCTTGTGTGGCATTTAGTTCATTTTGGCTGGTGTTTGTGGGAGGTTCTGGGGAGAAAGAACAGAGAGTTGCAGGTTGCTGTATGGAAAACTAAAATCTTTCATGTCTTATATTCTTATAAACCAGAGGTTGCAAAACTCTTCCTTGCATCTTCCCAGTAGCTTTGATGAGGATTACACACCCCCAGAGGGTGAGGGAGATGGTGTCAGAAAAGCACAGTTCGTAGTTGACCTGCAGCCAAAAACACGGGTGGAGGATTGCCCCTGAAATGGTGTTTGAAAGAGGCAGATGGGAATGGGAGTGGTGTCAGAGCATAGAAGGCTCCTTGAGCTCTGTCCTGGCAGCTTTGATAAATGGAAAGTCCTCTGACTTTTTGTGGGATGCGCAGGCAGTCTTTTCAAATTCCAGTGTGGATGATGCATTTTCTTTATTCTTCTGTGCAGGACCCATCAGCCTTTGGGGAGGGTGGGAGCTGGATAGGGGGTTTGTGGGCAGGAGCTGCACACTCTGTGGTGTTAAATGCAGGGCTGGCCTTGCATTTAGGCCAGAGAATTTAGATATTGCTGGAAAAGTTTTTGTGGCCATTGGTGACCACCTCCTCTCCTTTCTGCTGTGGGAACCCTGAGGACTGGGAAACATGGTCTTGGAAGACTTGTAAGCTGTCCAAAGCCATGGATTTCTAGTCCATGGTATCAGTTCAGCTTCATGAGATGAACAGCCTTCTGAGTAAAGGTATAAATCCATAAAGCATTCTGGGATAGGAAAGGATAAAAAAATGTGCTGTGGAAATTATAGTACTAATTATATTATATTGGTACAGAGGAGCTAATAGCTCTCCTTGCTCCATAGCAACTGCTGTGCTTTGTTACAGGTACTGCTGTGGGAAAAGGCAGGTGAAAGGGTTAAAGCACATTATCCAGGAGGACAACAGATCTGCTCTCTTCCCAGTCTTGTACTGGTGCTCTGTGACTTAAAGCACTGTGGGGTCTGTGGGTTGGCAGGCTCGACCCCACAGTGGGAGTGGGGGTGAAAACCAGTCCCACAGGGAGCTTGCAAAGCCTTTTTACAGTCGTGATTGGGTCACTCTGCCTCCTGAGTCACTGCTGCAACTTCCACAGCCTCCGGTACAGACTGGTTTATCTCTTTATCTGGCCATGTAATAATATATTACAGGTGAATTAAAAGATGTTTTTATTAGGGCAGTTTTGGCTTACTGTGAGCAGTCTAAAAATAGACTGTGGATATTCTTGATCTTTAGAGACATTAGCCTATCTTTAAAAAACAAGTAAGGAATGAGGTATTTTATACACAGCTCTCAGAGCTGTATGAAAAAAAGCAGACTACAAAGCACAGCGCAGGAGAATTGATTCATCATCAATTTATTGCGTGGAGCTCTAGGCGAACTCATCTCAAGACAGAACAGAGATCTATAAAATCTTTTCATCTGAAACTATGAATTAAATTGGGAGGAACTGCTGATGAGAGGCCAGAGCCAACTCTTAAACCAGACATTCATTTGGGAATGGGTCTTCTGCTGCAGCAAGATTTTCACCAGCCAGGGATGTGGAGCTCAATTCTTATTCCCCTGTTTCTCTCCTTACACTGAATCTGGCTTAGGCAGGAGCAAGCCTGCAGTACTCCCCCTGTTCTCCCCATCCTTGATTTCGGTATAATTTTTCCTTTCTTCATCAGTGTGTCTTGTTAATCTTGCAGTTTCTTTTCCTGACATGTTCTTCTTTTCTTCTATTGCGTGTGCAGATTCTTTAAAACTCCTACTAACAAGGAAACTTGCCTTTTTCAGCTGGAAGCCTCTGAAAACAAGCTGATGCATCTCCATTGTCAGATCACTATAAAAATAAATAAAACCTCTTCATATATTCCCTTCAAAGAAGCGAGTGAGACAGTGCTGAAGAACTCCTGCCTGCTTTTTTTTTTTTTGCACTGGGGGAAGCTGTATTATGTCAGCGACCTGTAATAAATAGCACTGCAATGAGAAGCGACAGCCTCATTCACCTTGCATCCATGCAGAAACAACTAAGATCTCTTCCCATGCCATGGGAAAAAAGAAAAAAAAGTGAGAAAAAAGGGAATTAAAGAAAAGAATTGACCTTGGCTTGCAGTTGCTCTGGTACTAGCAGGGAGTAGTCTACCAGGAAGACACTGAAGTTTCGGGGTCGCACTGCCTGTATTTACTGCAAACTGTGCAGCCCAGAGTTCATGAAATACAGCCTGTGTCTTCCTCCTGCTGCCTGGAAGTGTAGTTAGCCAAGCTCTTAATTGGCAAAAGACAGTGGTTTGGAAGGCTGAAGTATTTCAACAGAGGGTGGGGAGGGAAGAAAGAAGGGCTTACACAATAATGAGGTGCAGTGTAGTCAGGCTACTTCTCTGCAATTGGTAATTTTTTTCATCTTCTGGATGTGTCAGAATTTATGGTGATGTTAAGGTAATTCGGAGGCTTTGTTGCAAATAAGAGTATATGCTAAATAAAAGGGGGAAAATGTAAAAGGCCTTTAAGAGTACTGGTTGAAAGCAGACTGGAGGAAATGTACTTCTGTGTATCTTTTTGTTTGTAACACTTGTTGTTAAATCTGTGGATGGTCTTCTTCATTGCTTTCTCATTGGAGTGTTTGATTTTTGAAGTTTGTAAAGCAACTACCAAAAAAAAAAACTTTTATAGGGTTATTATGTGCTGGTTTTATATCAGGAGGTGCCTGCCCTTTCCCTGTGTGGACTCTCCATCTGTTTGTCTCTGTGCTGGGATAGCCAGAAAATTTCTAGGGATTGGGAACTGGAAGCTCCACTGGCTTTGGGGTGCTGTGGGTCTGGATCCAGCACCCCACATCCCCTCTCCTGGTAGCTTTTCATGGGACCTGCTCATCCTGCTATAATAGCCTGGTTTTGCTGTGGGATCCAGCAGGCTGGGATGACTAAACCCTTCCTTTGCTTTGCCTGGGAAAGGCGAATGGCAGCTGTCACACTCTTTTAGCATCAGGCCACTGCTGAGCACAGTGCTGGTGTTACTTTTAGTGCATCTGTGTGTCCGCCTGTCTGTTGGCTGTTGTTGTCTATATGGGGCTGCACAGGCCTGCATTGGAGACATGGGAGAAGAGCTCTTGCCTGCAAAGGCGTGGTTTCCCATGGCAAGGTGAGGAAGGTGGAAGGATGCAGCAGGAAGAGGGTAACAGGGGAGAGAATACACAAACCAGTTTTGTTTGGTGGTGGTTTGGGGTGTTTTTTTTTGTTTTTTTTGTTTGTTTTGTTTGGTGTTTTTTTTAGGAGCCCTTTCAGGCAAGCCTCACTTCCCCAACATCATCATCTGCTGGGGTCATGCTGCAGTGAATACAGTTACTGGCCCTGCCCCTTGCTGAGCAGAGGAGATGTCAGTGAAATTGCACTCAGTTATCTCCCTCAGCAGTGTGCCTAGTCAAGGCTCCTTGTGGTAAGAAAATGCAGGTCTTGTAGCCGGAAAACCTCACTTCCCACTTGTGGGAAGGATTCTGCTCCCTGTGAGCTTGTCAGAAGAAATATGCGTGCTTTCCATTGGTGGCTGTATCCCTCAGTGAAGTACATCCTGTTCATGTAATGGTGCCACGTCCCCAAAAACCCCTGCTGGGATTTTGCGTGTGCTGCCCAGTCACATCCTTTCCCACTGGCAAGGAACAGAGATGCTCCCTGGGAGGGAGTTGGCACTATCCCAAACTTCAGCGGGGGTAGCAGTGACACAGGGTGGTCTGGAGAAAAGTGAGGGAGCAGGATACAAGACATGCTGGTGGCACTGCACCAGAGAGGCTTTGGGACAGAAATGCAGGGAGGAAAAGAGCTTGTTTTGTATGTAAGCCTCAATATGAAAAGAGTGGGACACTTAACCCTTTCCTCCTGTACTTTCCAAGATCCTGGGAATGGGAAGATGTGCAGTAAAAACAATTGTCTTGCTGCTTCTATTTCTTTGTGGGACAAAATTTTCTTGCAGCTGTTTCTGTATTATAAATTCATTTGATATTCAATGTATAAGCAGTAAAAATAATTAAGCCATCTAATATTCCTGCAGATACTCTGTGTACTGCTGAAAGTATTTTGTTACATTTCTGCATTAGTTAATGGGTGCTTACAATAAATTATTGCTTGGATTGCCTCTCATTTCTTTCTACTGAGTATTTTTCTTCTTCAACATAGGGTGCCATGCACTTGTAGTTAATGGTTAATGTGACACTTGAAACATCATGCAGTGTAATTTGCAGGGGGAGAAGGATGAATTCACATATGTACTTCTGGCATGATGCTGCCTGCCCTGTGTCCGTGACCAGGTTTGGGTTGGGGTGAGGAGGTGGTCATTGCTCTCCGTCTCACCTTGGGGCCTGGGAAGAAGTTGACCATGTTGTGCTGAACTCACCTGGACATGAAGATGGCTGTTTCTCTGTCCTTGACTTCGTGGCTGGGCAGCCTCTCTGGGTAGCTCTTCTCTTCTGCCTAGTTACACCTGTGGTAACTTCAGCATCAGGTTGGGCAGTTGAACTTGGCCCAGAAGTGCCAGGATTTGGAGCACTTAGACAGATGTAACCTGCTTTACAGCCATCCAAAATCTAATTTCTGAAGGAACTTGGTGAAAAATGACTAGAAGAGTGTTGAGCTTTTTGATGGAACATCTCCCTTTCGGCCGAGGTTGAAAGAGCAGAGGAAGCTGCTGTTCTGCTAAAGTTCTTTATTTCGTAGTTTCATAGTTTTCTGAAGGCAGAGTTCGAAGAGATTACGTGATAGAGCCAAGCAGCAACAGCAGCAGCAGGCTAACAGCAAGTAGTAAACAGCTTCTTCTTCTACCCTAAACTTACAGAAGTGTGGATTATATTTGTTAATTGACAATAAAATTAACATACGATTCTAGTTTTTCTTTCCTTAACCCATCCTGGTTTGATTCTAACAGCCGTAAATCTTACACAAGTCTTACATAGGTATTACACAGATTTGCGTATATTGCTTCTGTCAGTTCTTATTGTTTATGTGAACACTGTCTAAAAAATGTGAACAGTATAGCTCCATCTATGTTTTGTCTAAAGTAGAGAAATTCTGTGAAAAGGTAACACTGCTGCAGTCAGAACTGTGTTTAAGGTCTCTTTGCTGCAGCTTTTCAATGTTTAAAGTACTTAGCATATATTTCTACTAGAAGTTAAAAATCTATATTTCTATTTCACTTCAGCATGACTTCCTGTATCTCAGTTTATCCAAAGGTTTTAATTCAATCCCTGTGCTTTGGCTTTCCTCTGGGCCTGGGTTCAGAGGAGTTCTCACTCCAACATAAGAGGTTCTTTGTCTGCCCATTTATTTTTTTTCTATACAGTGTTTTTAGCAGGTCAAACCACTTTGTTTCATTATCTAACTATTCTTTCCAGTGTCTCACTGTTAAGCTTTTGTTAATTAACATGTAATGACTGGGTTATGATGGAACCATGGGAGTCTTATCTGAAGGCAAAGCAATTGGCAAACGGATTCATTATGATCAGAGCAACCCTAATGAATGTCAAATTAATTCATAATAATGTGACACTAAAATGTTAGGCATATTGTTAATAATTACAGATGCACTTTTACCTTATCCACTTTTAGTATTATTGCATTTTGCTATGTATGCCAGAGAGCCAGCTTTCCACTACCTATCTTTTTACACCAATAATTCCAGTCTTCTTTAGCTGCAAATAGCTTAATTATCTA
This sequence comes from Gymnorhina tibicen, assembly GCA_013399875.1. NCBI lineage: Eukaryota > Metazoa > Chordata > Aves > Passeriformes > Artamidae > Gymnorhina > Gymnorhina tibicen. The sequence goes on along the minus strand of VXAZ01000446.1, from coordinate 565,072 downwards.
TTTGTCTCTTTCACAGTAATTAGATACAGCATGAAAGCCAGGAAGTTGATGTAAATAAATATAATTTATTTTGGAGATTCTGTAACTGTGGGTTGTTACATAAAAGTGACAACGTAAATAATGAGGATGGTCTGTTGCTTGCTGTCTTTCATGGGAGAAAGGGGAGGGGAAATATGTCAAACACTGCCACACTTGTGATTAATACAATTTCTGTGGTTGGTTATTACAGTTATTTGAGAACACAGAGTGATTTATTTTAAATAAAATTATATATTTGATCCTTGGTTCTAACACAAAATGCCTAAAACCAGTTTTCCATGTTAAACCCAGCTCTGAGTTTTCTAGCTTGTATTTTATGGCTTTGCAGCCATCTTTATTTTATTGAATTAGTTTTCTTGCACTTTCAGACTAGGAATTCTTGAAAAAAAATTGAAAAAAAAAAATCACTGTCCTAATGTCTGTGAGATATAGTGGTGGCAGGTGGGAGGGTAGCAGGCAGACTTGGGTAAGGCGAGATAGGACAGTGTAGTCTGTCAGGCAGCTTTATTGCTTAAAAACATCCATTGCACCATGCTTCAGGACTCAAAGGTATTTATTAATACTTGCTCACCTATCCAAAACATTTCAGTGTTCTCCTTCCCCTGGTCACAAAATACTTGCAGTGAGGCAGCAAGTATGTAAAAATTTGCCATGTAAAAATTTGATGGAGATATCGTGTCTGTGTTTCCCAGCACTGCTTGCCCTACCTGCCTTAAGACTTGGAGCCTGGGGGATGTTTCTGGAACAGCAAGAAAAATAAAATTAAAAACTTCTATAAAGTGGAATTTCAACCTGGCTAGAATGAGCACAAAGTTACCGAGAGCCTTTGTGGGTGTGTGTACGTGGTTCAGGCTTCACTGCGTCATCATGGATCTCACGCTTTACTTACAGGTCAGTGTGGACATGCAGCTTTAGGTTGAACTGGCAGCGATGATGGGGCATGCCGTGGTCTGGTGCATCCCACTGAAGGAGTAGTGTCCCAGCATGGTTTTGTCTGGCTAAATAAAGTAGTTTTGGAGCAGAAAGCATTGCCCTTGGGTTGTGCTGCTGTGCCACAGCTGCGCTCCTCCACCGAGAGCAGCAGGGCTGGTTTCTGCTCAGCCCAGCTTCTGCTTTTAAATCCTACCAAGAGCAAAAGGGTGTATTTTCTGTTATTCAGAAGGAAACAAACTGAATGCTTTTTCTGTTGGTGGAAAATAGTGATCAATAATGATTAACTTGCACCATCTTATTTCTTTTCCCTCTGTGAGGAGTGCCTTACTATTATTTTTGCAGAGCCGCAGGAGGTGTAGTGGTGCTGCTTCCTGCTCCAGCAGTTCTTCCCTCTTAAAGCTTTGGCAACATAACCTCTGCCAAGAAGGTGGCTGTGAAATCCCTTGAGTTACAGGTGCTGCGAGGCAGCCCCTCGGAGGGGTGTTTCTATTTTATCTTCTCTTTTCCCTGCTGCAAACAGCAGTGTGGAAGCGCGAAGGAAGGTTTCCGTGGGCTGCGCCTCCAAAGGTCATATAACACTTTATGTTTTCTCCGACATGACACAGCGTGACAGAACAAAGTATTTATCTTGTGTACTTGTCAGCTTCGTTCTGCCAGCTCCAAAATGATGAAATACTACTGAATATGCTGCTGCTTGTTTCCTTTAGGGACTTGTGCTGATTTGTTTAAAGTGTCGTCTGCACCCAGTAAATGCTTCATTTATTACAGCTGACACCTGAAAAATATCTGAGGGAAATATATCAGGGCATCACACAGATATTATTTTCCTTATTTGATGTTGTTTACTTACGTCTTAACGCAAATGCAGTCCTCTAATGATTAGTTGTGTTTTTTGAGGGTGCCACCTGTGTGTGTGCGTGTGTGTTTTGAACTGCCGTGGTGGGGTTTCTGGAGAAGCGCTCCAGTTCTGTGACAAAAATGCATTTTGACTCCTGATGGGGTCAGCTTAACTGTTAATTATTGCGGTGAGTCACTAATGAGCTCTCGCCTCAGGAACTTCGTACAGCCTCTCCTCAAACTTTTCCCCATTACTTGTTCTGATGCTTAAGCGAAAATAAAAATAGATCTCTTGCAAACGGGGTGGGTGGGGAAGTGAATGTTTGAGATGGTTATGTGACCCTCGTAATGGTAATATCTGATGCAAAGGCTTTTGGATATAACTCTTAGTATCATATTAGGCTTCATGGGTGATTTTTAAAAATTTTTTTGTTTTACATTAAGTATTTCTCCATTGTCCCTGAAGAATAATGTGAAATCAAAATTCCTCTCTCAGCAAAACAATCAGTGTAAAAATAACAAACATCAAAGAGAGAGGGAAGCAGTTTGCTCACAGTTCTAATTGCTAACATTATCATGTGTCAAAGTGAAGAATTAAAATGTGACTCTAAGTTCCTAAAAGTGCACTTGCTGTGAGTTCAAAGGCTGTGTGAGGTTGAAGGTGTGTGGTTGTGTGGGCTAGCAGGGCTACAGACAGTATTTGCACCTCCTGCAGTTCACTGATGAGTGCAAATAGGACCCTTAGCCATGTAGAGGAGCCCCTCTGACTGCTGCTGCAGCAACACAGCTTTGCTTGGGCTTAGAAAATGCACAGCACAGTGTGTCTGCAATTTCCTGTGTCCATCTCTGTATGCAGGACATCTCTACAGTCAGTGTACAGCATATGTGTGCACCTATGCAACACCCCAGTGCTGTGTATCGGCATGGGAAGTGATGGGGTCTGGATTTTGGATGCTTTATGGTGTTGAGCTCCAGCCCTTTAGCCATCTGCACAGGGTGTGCTACAGAGGCTGTGCATTCACTGGAAAAATACAAATCTAGGAGAAATGTAAGTGTATTTATAGGTTTTCCTACCCCTAGGTAAATAAGCAGTACTGGGGAAAGAAAGCCTTTTCTATATGATGGGAAGTTATAAATGGCAAATATATTGAGTGCTTTAATGTTGGTTTTTTTTACAGCTGTTGTAACAATTTTAATTAGCAAAATTAGATTCCTTGCTTGAGTAGCATCCATGTTTTAATTTACTGTGCTGTGTCTTCCGCTCTGTGCCTGCAGGTTGGAGAGGAAGAAGGGCCCCACTCCTCAGCTGTATTTTCTCACTGTGGCTCTGGACAGAGCAACTGAAGAGGGCTTTGCAGTGATGCTCTAAGCTGGTCCTTGGGTTTACTGGCATCCCCCTGTGCCAGCCACTTCTTCCCTGCCTTGGTTCCCACTCCTTTCTCTATTTTCTTCTTACGGGAAGGTTTTTTGGATACAAGGACTATTTTTATTCCAGTGGCACCTGCATTTTAGTTTGAGTTGGGAGCATTAGGGAGACAGTTGCCATGATGGTTATACAAGGATAAGTCTCATGAAGATGGAGCTGAGGAGCTGAGCTGCTGTGTTATCTCTGTGTTGTGGCAAGCGGTGTTTGCTGCAGTTTTCTGCTGGGCAGTGTGATGTGCGTGCCCAAGGTGGTCCTGACTTCAGGTGCTCCTTGTCTGTGTTTGCTTTCAGAGGTGTGAAAAGGTGGGGCTTGACAGGTAGCTGCTGAAGTGGCCAAGTTTCTACCCCAGATGGGGAGGATTTGGCTTGAGTAGGAATTGCCAAGGGAAGCAGGTGATGCAGCCCTGATGCAGCCTTCTGACCTGACATAAAACAGGGGTGGTATTTCTGTCCCCTGTTCTAGGTGAGCCAGGCAGAGCTTGTGATGGTTCCTTACTTCCCCAAAGTCTGGTTAATCACAGTGAATTAAGAAGTTACCCTCGGTGTGGGGCTGCCTTTGTCATATGTGAGGCTGAACATCTTCCTGGACAGGAGGGCCTGAGTGCCCCCACAAGAAGGATAAATGCTTGCTTGAGGCAATGAGAACTGAGCGCGCTGGTTCCATTAGATTGAATGTGCTGGGAAGATCCATCACCAGTAAGCTACTGGTTTTATGCTCAAGAAAGTTTGGCTGCATCTCTGTCTTATTCCTTTCGAACAGAAATTTCCTCTCATTGCAGAGAGAGCTTCAGTAAGGTGAGGTGGTCTGTGTAAAGGCAAACTCCTTAAAAACTAATTGGTGTCAGTCATTTCTATGCTGATATTTCACTGCTGCTAATTTAGCAAACAGATGGTGGTCCATATTATAGCCTATGAGTTGGGTTTTTCCCTGGGCTAAATGATTACCTCCCTGGTTTTCAATTAGGAGAGCTTGCCGGTTACCTGGAGTGGTTTTCCTTTTAATTATGCACCTATTAGGGCAGGTAGGTAGCCAGCCTAGGGGAAGAAGCAGAGAACTCAGTGGCATGAGCAAATCCTTATGAGGAAAAACCCGTAAAACCAAACCAAAACTGAAAAGCCATGTTATGGGAAAGAGGAGGAGTGCACAACAGGGTAGCATGATGCACAAGCCTTTTTTCTGCTACTGTGAGCATTGATAAATAGCTTTGAAATGCCTGTTTGGCAGGTTGTGGCACGTAGGTGGCTGTAGCACAGGGGAGGAAAGGTGAGGTCTGGAAGATGCTGTCTGCAGGCTGTACGCTTATTTTTAGCTCAGCAGAGTTCACCGGTTGAAGGAGACAAGACAGAAGGAAAGGCAGCCCCGGAGCAACCTGCAGGAGCCTGCTGTCTCCCGGTGCTGGTGCAGGTGAGGGCAGATGTTTGCTTAATGCCAAGGAGCAGCAGCACGTGGCACTGACCGATTTATGAAGTCTCTGATTTTCATCTTGTTTCCTATCCCAGCTAATAACAGTCCAGGCAATGAAAAGATACTTCTCTCATAATTATCAACATCTCATTTTCCCTTTGAGTCTCGCGTTTAAATCATCAGGTCTCCTCTTCATCTGAATTGTTTCCTCAAGCTTATCTTCCTCTGTGGATCAGGCTTTTATTGTATTTTTTTTTGACGAGACTGTTCATCTTCCCTCTGCTCTGCTGCTACCCAAACCTGTTTCCTCATTGTCCTCAAGGAGCAGGGAAGGAGTTGAAAGAGGCTTTGGGCTTGAATTAGCCAGTGATGAAGTTTGGTGTCCTTTGGGATGGAGACACTAATGCAGCATCATTAAATATGAGGTCTGTCTTCACTTTGGGTGACTCTGATAATGTAAGAACACAGTTAATCATATTTGGCTCTGCAGAGGGTATCTAATCTGGGAAAAACACCTGCCCTGAAGGTGGCAGGAGTATGTGAGAGGAGCAACGAAATGGAAGGAGGAGCTCTAGCTGCAGAGGCTACTTGTATAGGAGGATGCAGCACTGCTTGGGGCAGCCCTAATTGACAGGATGTTGCAAATGTCAAAGATTCTCCATTTGTTGCTGTGTGCAGCCCTTGACTGTGCCCCTTCTTTCAGAGTTTTCCCCAGATGCGCAAAAACTGTTACTTGGTGCAGTTTATGGCCTATTAAAAAGCAGCACTTTGTTGCTGAAGTGCAAGATTGGGTTTGAGCTTTGTTTGGCTTTACATTGTGAAATAGGGGGGGCCCCTTGAACTCTCGACTTAGTCAAAAGCAGTTGCTTTGCTTACTTGAGTAGCTAATTCAGGCCCAAAATAATTACCCTTTATTTATTAGCATGTTAAAATGCCTTTAATTGGGTTTTGGTGCAATATCTTCAGTCTTTTGACTTGAAAGTTTTTTTTTCTCAGTCGTAATTTAGCAGTCAGTCCTTTGGTGTGGTGTTACAGCTCTGCAGATTATGTGTCGAGGTAATTAAGTAATAACGATTGAGGTGCAGGGTATTTCCTTGGGATTAATGACTGTCTGGGAGGAGTTGATGGCCCAAGGTGTAGCCAAGGGCCATTAACACCAGCCAACTAATAATTGTAAGAAAATGCCATGTGCCAAGGTCATAGCTGCTATTAGAAGTTGAGGGCAATGAGGAGGTAGGTGTGGGGGGAGATGAAGTAACAGAGGAAGTATATGGATTTTGGAAAATGTAATATGGTCTTAATGGGTATCTGCACGATGTACTTGTTGATTAGTCAGTCTGCTCCTTCCCTCCATTCCTCACTGTTCTGACCAAAGCTTAATGGTGAGGATCAGGGTGAGCAAGGATGATGCTTTTCTTGTCTGGTGCCCTTTTTCTTAATGGTGCCTCATATTTTGTCCACTTTAGAGGACACTTTATGCATATTACTAGTGTCATTTTTTTCCTCCTCCTTTAAGGGAAGTTTTCAAAACCCAGCCTAGCAGCCGCTAAATGCATTGAGAATACCATGGCTCAGTGGGATGAGATGCTGATTTGTCTGTATGAATAGGAGGGAGAAGAGTGGTGCTTTCAAAAAACCTACAGGTTGGGTGACTGCAAATGCTATAGTGTGTCAAAGCACTTGGTTTTGCAGCAAAGGGACTGTGTTTCAAAGCTGAAGTGCAGCTGCAGTGTGGCAGACTGCACTTTGGGGGTTTGGTAGACAGCTAAACCTAACTGCCTCCCAAAGGCAGTAGGATATAAAGCTAAATCTTCAGATAATTGCAGTGTATATATTAAGTTCGAGGCTTAAGAGGTTGGATTCACACAACTAGAATTTTTGTTCCTTGACTTCAGTTAGAAACTTAAAATTTGTGGCAGAGGAAGAGACCTGTTTTGCATGGATTTTTTCTTTAGCTTAATATTCCCAACATCAGAGGAGTAGGACTTTTGTTTACATGAGGCTGTTGTACGTCGTCAAGTTTTTTCTGTGTTCTTCCCCTCCAAGGTAGGCTCTGAGAGGAGTACTTGTCTTCTCAGTCGCAATATATCACTGATCTCCAGCAGCTGGCACCTGGATTTATGCTTTTAAGGGTTCAGAGCTGTAGGACTTGAATATCCCAAAGTGGCTATGCTGGAGGCAGTTTGGAGGAGCCTTTTCCTGAGTAGTGAATCTCTTATGGTTGGAAGAATTCAACCACCTTTATTTTTACATGGTGGTTTGTATGAATGAGTAACTAAAAAAAAAAAAGCCATAGTGGAAGTGGAGGGCTATAGGAAAACTCATCAGAGGGATCCACCTCAGCTGGAGAAGAAGGGAGATAGATATGTTGGTATCCATGGTGTAAACAACTCAGTACTTCCCTGCCAAGCTCTGGTCTTTGCTGGAGCAGTGTGCTTGCCACTGCTTAAAAATGAGATCCAGGATGCCTCTTCCAGTTGATTTCTCTGTTATTAATCACTGTGAAACCTGCCTATTCTATGTTTTCTCATTTTCCTGGAGTTCAGGAGAAATGATTCTTTTAGAGGTAGGACTTCAAGGTGTCCTTTTAAAGGGGATTTGATTGAAAAAAATTATTATGGGGTCCAAGCAGTCTTGGAATAGTTGAGCATCCTCCCATCCTTGAGAGAGCCTCCCAGCAGCTCAGGTGAGCAGCAATGCAAAAAGCAGCTTTGGGAAACTTCCCATTGCTGGCATCTTTGTACAGTCTGTGGTCATGTCCCAAAATAGGTGTGTCTGGCTAATGAAATGGATTTCTTTTTAGGTAGATTTGGTTTTTTTTTTTAGTTCTTTAGTTCAGATATTTAAGAAAAGTTTTGAACAGACTAGGGGACAGATGTGATTGAAAAATCATGTTTTTCTTAACTTTTTAATTTTCTTGCATATAATTGTAATCTTAATAATGATAAATAATCTGTTAAAAGCAATTATGGCCTGAATAATAATCCTAACTAATAAACAGAATGTACTGTGTAATTTTGGTTGTTTTCAGCCATCTGGCTTGCGTCTTACTAATTGACTTAAAGCATAGTGACAATGTCAGCAACATACAGTGTTCAGTTCAGCTGAAGTTCCTGAGCAGGCATTCCTTACGGAAATCTACATTTTTTTTTTTTGAATAAAAAATAAATCAATACATCAAAATTATTACTAGCACTATTACAGCAGCACAGATCATGAATCCATCAGTACTGTCTTCCACTGAGCTCAAAAGACTTTATTTATAATGATTTGATAGTGTATGGTTTCATTATATTCTAGTGAAACTGCAACTGAAAGACTCTGAATGTATCCAGGGATCTAAATTCATGCTGGCACATAGTTCTGAAGCTGCCAGAATTTAAATGCTTTCAGTGTTGGCTGGACTTAAGGTGTCTCTTAAAACTCAAGCTCTCCCTTTGGTTGGTTGCTGTTCAGAGTTTGTTGGTTTTTTTTTTGTTTAATGCACATCATTGCTGAAATTTCCAGAGTTTTCACTCAAGACTTTTAGACTCCTCAGTTTAATTGGCCAAAATGAAGCCATGTGCCCATCTGTGGTTTTTCAGATGTAATAGTTTGCCAGCTTGGAGCTGGTTATTTTTTTTCTTACTTACTGCAGAGGTGATTTTCTTCTATTTTTTTCTAGCCAAAACTGCAGTGTAGTGACTTTGTGGCTAGTTTGGCTCAGTCTGGGAGCTTGCAGTCTGTTATAATTACTGTGATAAAGTAATTATAACAGTGCCAGCCCCCAGCTTCACCATTCAACACCTATCCCTGGGAATTAGAGTGCCTGCATCTTTGCAGTGGGTGGGCTTTTGTGGGGCAGGGAGCTCGTGAGGGGAGAGTTGAGTGCTGAGGTGGGATCAGGCTGTGGTTGCCCTGATAGAGTTTTTGGGCTTGGTTTTTTCAACTCACTGGTGGCAAAGCTTTGGTGGGCCCCGTGAGCAGAGCAGGGGTCCCTGTTGGTCACAAGCCAGTCCTTCACATCACCCTGTCCTCCCCTTTCGTCTGAGTCATGGCTGCCCTGTCAAGTATCTGTTCTTGGGGAGGACATGGATAATTGCCTGGATTTGCATAATGAAGCAAATAGCCTGGTTTGCCATTCCAGCTACTGACATTTTCTGCATAGTTGGCTAAATTTGATTATGCCATTTGGACAGTTCTAAGACTCACACACTCTTAGAACAATTTAAGTGGTTTCAAGACGTGGAAAGATATGAATTGTAGTTTCAGCCCTCAGTTTTGTGGAATAAAGCTGTGGTTAAAGGAATTACATGGCATATCAACTAATTGCTTATTTATTTTCACCTATGTTACTGTGTATAATCATAGCTGCTCTCAAATACTGTCCCCTGTCCCTTGACATGTATCATCAGATAACATTCATCTGTTTGAGGGGTTGGATTTGTTGTAGGCTTTCAGTAAATAATGATGTGAAGAGTTAGTGAGGAAGAAATGCGATTTCTGTGAGGTCTGGTAAGGATGCAAGGGTAAAGACTTGAAGTTCAGAGGGAGCTCTGCAGTCTGATCCATGTTTTTAGATGTCTATTTATGGATCTAGATGAATTGGTGACTAATCCCAAACTTTGCAGCCCTCTGAATGGGAGCAAAGAGCTGCTTCGGTTTAAGCAAAGCCTTTGGGTCAAAGCCATGTGTGGGATGTGTGCCAAAAACTGGGATGAAACTTGTCTCAGTTTGGACTAAGGCAATAAGATGCTCCCTAGAAGTATTTTTAGATGGCTTCTGAGTGAACCTGTCCTCCCTGCTGTGCAAAGAAGGTTGGACTCCAGCATCTATTCTGGGTTTTGTGGAGGTTTTTTTTGGTTGGGTTTTGTTGTTGGTTTTTTTTGGGGTTTTTGTTTGGTTGTTTTTGGTTTTTTTTTAGCAAGGTCTGCTAAATTATTCCCTGTTTGAGGAGCAGAGTTTATTGGTGTGTTTCTGATCAGTGTAAAACCAGAGATCTGCTGGGAATACTCTGTTAAAGTAAATATATATATTTTTTAAACAAGAAGCTGTATTTGCAGCATGGGGCACTCGGTCTGTGTCTCATGGTGCCTGACAGGGACATGTGAAAGCTCTTGCTTAGGTTGATTGCCTTCATGATATGCTCGATCTGAGTTAACTTGTTTTCTGTACCCTCTAACATTTCATTTTGTAGTAGCAAATAGAGCTTGGATGTGGTAAATGTAATTGCTACTGCTGCTTGATAATACAGGCCAGTGAATAAATGAACTTCCTGTGATATTCCATATCGTCTCCTAATAAACAGAAATGCTGCGGTGGGATTGCGTGTGAGTGACTTGGAATTACTTATCTCTACCTTCTCTCCTTAAAGTTGTTTTTCTCATGCACTTGCATGTTTTCAGCTTGCCAAGAAAATAACTTTTGACATGAGATTTAGGATTGGTGATTTAAAGCGGAATTGGGGTACTCCCAACATGATTGTTGAGTTCGGGTCTGTGATTCTGCAGTGTTTCAGAGTTAGAGGGCTTCGGGAATGATGTATGGCTAATTGAATCTATTGAAACTAAAAATGAAGGAAAATATTTAGGAATTTTCTGTGTTGGAGAGCAAAGGGAGTAGCAACAACAGCTTTTTAGATGGTTCTTGATCGTTGTACTGCTTCTTAAAATTATCAGTTGTTTTCCAAATATGTATTTTTAAAAAATGTCGGTGTGGGAGGCAATAGGGAGGCAGAGACTGTGAAGATTTTGTTGCGTTAAAACCCAGTCATCCTCCAGATGGGTGCCTTCCCATTTGCTGCATGGGAAGGTCTGGGAGCAGGGCCTTTGCTTGCTCTGAGTCCGACGGGAAGCGGAGCAATGCTCGGCAGTGCAGATTTTCAGTCGGCAGAAGGGGGAATTGAAACGATGCATTGGCATCACACATTGGTGATGCATTCTCCATACCAATGCTGCAGCTCTCCCATGCTTTCCACAGCATGAGCCGGGGTCCCTGCTCACCCACCTTGGTGCCGTGAGCCCCTCAGAGAACCCTTGGCTCCTGCTGCCTCGGATCCTTGCCAGAGCAAAGAGCAGCAACGTTCATCATGGGCGCATAACCGACAACAGGATTTGGGGAGGAACCTTTTGGGATTAATGCTAAAAATATTCAGGTAACCATCTGAGTGCTTGAAGTGAGTTTGTTTTTTTTTCCCAAGGCATGGTGAGGAAGGAGATGAAGACTCCTCATCTGTTTGCTGTCCTCATAGCCCAGCCTGGCTGCTGAATAGCTGAGTGACAGGCAATCTGGCCTATCCATATGACCATATTGTTTTCCTCCCCTAATTAGCCTGGTCCTTACTGTGCTGATGAGGAAACAGATGCACTGAGCAGCAAATTACCTTCATCTTGCCTCCGCACAAAAAAGACACAGCATTTAATTGACTCATTTGATCTCCGGCAATTCAAAGCAAGTAAAGTGGAAATATTTAAAAGTGGCACTTCATTTCTGAATAGGGGGAAAGTATGTTGGGAGTGCACATACATGCATTTGTGTATGCTTGTAGTTTTACAGTGTCAAATGTGGTGGTGATGGTGAGGCTTGTGGTATCGCTTTTTATGTCTTTAAAGAGAGGCACAAGCAAAAACAGTGAAAAAGTACCCTATTGCTTCCTCTGTCAACAGCAAAATATTTGCATACTTAACTGCACTGATACTTCTCTACAGATCCTTGGCTGTGAATGTTCCTTTTCTGTGCAGCGTGGCATGCTGCACATATGGGCAGTTGAAATGCCTCATTCCTGCATCCCTGAGGTCCTGCCTGTGCTCCTGCCTACGCACTAACCACGATGCAGGGGTCCCCCATTGCCCCTGTTTTCTCTTCTCAGTTTTTCCTGCATTTACACAAATATATATGTATTTTTGCCTATTGGTTTTTCTTGTTTTGTTTTTTTTTCCCCTTTTTTTGCTTGTTTTCCTTTGTTTCTAATGCAAATGTATATGGGTACATTTTGAAGGTGCTGATCAAGGGATTGAGGAGAGCTCTTACTGGCTGTGTGTAGCTGGTGCCTGACGTGCCCCAGCACTGGTGTGGGTGTGGTACCCAGCCACTTCCTTGCAGCCCTTGCAGCCCTATGGGAAGCTCTCAGCATAGATGGACACTGCACAATCCAAAAATTCCCATGTGGACAAATAGGATGTGTCTAGCACAATGCGGTCTAGACTAGAAGATGGGGGAGAAACTTGTCTTTTACTTGATAGCCTGTGTGCATTTATGTCTTGGGTCCCCAGCGTGGAAGTCATCTGGTCAAGGTGAACAGTCACTCCCTGAATTGACCAACTCAGTGTGGCTGGAATTCTTTCATGGCATCCTAATCCTTCAAGAGGTGGTTTCTCCTGCAACTCTCCACAGTGCATGCTCTGCAAAAAGGAAATTGTGACCATGCTGACATTGTGGTGTCCATCCCCTGTGTTGGGACACTGTATCTTAGCAGATCCTAAGGGATGTTTAAGGTGCAGCTATTTCTTCTCCTTCGCCTCTGACCTAATGTGGCCTTCACCATGTATTATTACAATACATGGATTTACCCCTCTGCTGCACTTCAGAAAAAGCTGTCACTAAGTCTGCTTCTGTTTCCATTTAACTCTCGAGTGTTTAAGAGGTAGCATAAATAATAGCACCCTGCATGCTACCGGGGCGTATATGGGTGTTACTCATGTCAGCTTGCATTACTCAGATGAGGGATTTTTTTTTTTTTTAGAAATACAATTAGAATTTAGAATACAATTTAGAAATACTAAACTTTCTCTTTAAATGACTAAAATTCCATATTTATACTGGCAAGATGATCACTGAAATGTGTTCAGGCAGTACCAACTTCACTCTGTGGACTGCATCTCATCTGCTTCTTCCCCTTTTCCTAAGCTTTCCACCTTCTGCATTTGTTACAAATGCCTGTTCAATAGATTGCTATTGCTGGCGGCTTTGAGATAGCTTTCAAAGACCTTTTGCTACTTGCTTTCCAGTTCTACTTAATGTTTTCATCTGGTTTTTAAAGTGCAAGTGTGAAAGAAAACTTTTGGATTAAGTGGGCCGGTTCCTTCAGGAAAGCTCCCGAGTGTGCACCAGCAGTGCTAGTTCAGTAAGCAAAGTGACCATGCTGTAAAGAAGGCAGATGTAATTAGAGGGGATATTTTGGATGCACTGTGGGTTACACATGCTGGATTTGCCATGGTAAGAATCCTGACATATCTGTTACCTTGGTGATTTTTTTTTGTAGCCATGAGGTAAGGGATATTTTTTGTAATGAAAATTAGATGTGCTTATTCCATTTTACTTGGGCACAAACCTTCCAGGGGAAAGAAGTGGGAGCAGGTAGTAGAGTCAAATACCTGTAAGCAGGTGTATTTTTGAAGCTTTTTTTCCCCTGATTATATGATGCTGAATTTCTTACACCTGAACAAAGAAAGTAGAAATAAACTGCCACAAAAGCAGAAACTACAAAGGCAAAGACTAAGATATCTGTAAAACAAGGATACTGAAAACATCATTTGAATTACTGATACAGTAAGTGGCACCTTTTTACCTAGTGGGGTATTACTCTCATTTATGTAATTATCTGTTGCTTTTAACATTGCATGTGCTATAACAGAACTGATTAAATGAAAAGTGTATCTGCCATTGAGTCAGACTGCTGTGTTTGTGATGAGCTGTTCAGATTTTAAATAATTTGTTGGAGCAAAAGTCTTGTGGTTCATAGTAGTAGTTATGTATTCTGGGTGAGAGACCATTTGAAATGCAGTTGGTGCATTGTTCACCTGTGTGCTTACTGTGCATTCTTGTGAGAAAATTGAGAGTCAATGAAAGGACAATTCTGCTAGTACAGGTTATTTTGGATTGTTTATTATTATTTTTAAGTGGCTGTGTTCTGCAGAATGTCCAAGGCTCAGGACTCCTGCGCTGGGGAGTCTGTGCTGCCCTCACAGAAGGGGGATGTGTAGGGCAGCCCATGCTGCCATGTCCTGCCTGCATGATGAAACAGCTTCCACAGGGTGCTATCCCACACCTGGGAATGTTTATGGATAATCACAGCGTAAGGGGGAAACAGAGACACCCCCTTGTAAAGTGGATGGGCTTGGATTGTTTAGGCTCTCAGTGGGTGGTGTGCACTGTCCTTACTTTCCAGGTGTAATTGCAATGACATCTTGAAAAACACAGGCACCACATGGGCTGTGGGGCATGGGCGAGTCAGGAGTAGAACAAAGCCACTGAAAGTTAAAAGGAGCTGCCTTGCTAGTCCTGCCTAAAGAAACCTGTGAAGCTCCTGTGGGTTTGAGCTGAGGAGGGGTGCTCGTCTGGGCTGGCATGAGGCTCCGGACGGGACTCAGAGCTGGGCTTTGCGTGTTGCTCTGGGACAGCAGCTCTTGGCAGCTGGGGCTCTTGTGCCTGAGAGGTGTTTTGCAGCGAGTCTGAATGTGGCTGAAGGTGTGGACTCTGTTGCTCAAAAAAATCTGGAAGGTGCTGGGGGGATACAGTGGGAAGCCTGTGTCTACAGCTTCCTGGGGGGCAGCCCATGAAGCCTGGAAGACTTGACAATTTACTTTGTTCCTGTCTTTTTCAAGATATAGTCAGGACTGGATGGGTTTGGGTTTGTTTTGAGTGGGTTGTTTGTTAGTTTTGTCTTGGGGTTTTTTTGTTGCTTTTTTTTGTTTTCATTCTTGTTCTGCTTGGGCTGTCCTTGCTGACAGATAAATACATCTTGCCACTTCTAGGCAAGATAGTTCTTTGGAAGTCTGCAAACTCGGGGCTGAGATTTCAGACCAAATGAACCCTTGAAATGTCTCAGGTTCATGAGTACTTGGAAATCTGCCCTAATGCAAGCAGAGTGTCAGAGACCCCAGGGCAATGCTGGAGGCAGGTGCTGGTACTTGGTGCCTGGCTGGGTCTGGAGCTGTATGGGCAGGCAGAGGGAGCCTCCTGCAAGGGGTCAGCAAAAGGGTTGGGAGCATCACTCCTGAGTTTGTTTTACATTTATCTTTATTGTCCTTCTGCTCCTCAGCCCAGGATGAAGGAGTGCCCTCAGCATCCGAAGTGACTGATTTGTTGAAAATCACCCAGAAGTGTATGCTCCCCTCCTGTCAGGATAGATGTACAAAGGAAGAAGATTAAGAAGTTGTTTAACAATGTAATAAAACAATAAAAAAAAAGCAGTAAGAGCAGCGGGGCAAAAGTCATTAGTCTGAAAAGAAGAGTAGTAATTTTAAAATGTGGTAGAAAGGATCAGCTTTTGTGTGCAGCAGTCACCACCCAGGCACTTTCAGGCGTTACTGACAGTACATCATTGAGGACCTGTTTTGGTGCTCTCCTGCCTGAGGTTTTGAGTGCTGATAGACAAGTATTTATGCATGTGCTGCACCACTGTGTCGGTCATCTCATCACAGAGTGGAAAATTAATTGTTCCACTGTGGAGAAGATCTGAATGCCAAGTGCCTTCCTCCTTTCCCCGCCTCCCTGCTTTTCTTCTTTCAATATTTAGCCAAGGCAGCTGAGCTTTAATCTAAGATTTCCCCATGTCTTTGCATACATCACTGAGGGACTGTAATTCCATAAACTAGAATAGGTCTCAAGTAATCACCTTTTGAACTCAGTGGTGAAGCTAATTGAATGAAACTTGCTGGGAAAGGCACAAAATAATTTAGTTTGTGTCTGTTAGGGTGTTAAAGTGTGGCTATTGTAACAAAGCTTCCTCTCCTACCCCCCTTTTTTATTCCCAAGACTACAGTTTATGTATTTTTAAAGTATAATTAACAGGAGAGCCAGAAAATATGTTTTCTTTGTTGGCGCTGAAAGTGGCTAATTGTTATTTGTCAAGATAACAGGATTTTAGGAATGGCAAGATAAATACTGAGTGTTTCATGGGGGACACACCAAATGTATTTCCAAAGTGATCCACAGGCGTGGCTCTCAGGGGCTTAGGGAGTGGTGAGGCTCCAGTAAGAGCATGGTAAGATGGGGGAGACCTGGGTTAGAATTTTGTCTCATTGCTTGACCACTGGTGAGGGGTTTCCCCTCTCCAAAAGGAAATCTCTCCTTTGCACTTTCCCTCGTGACTTTTGCCAAACTGGGAAGTGATAAAAATGAGGTTTCCTTGTGTTTGCAAAGTGTTTTGAGATTTGTGGGTGAAACTCTTCATAACCCAAGTAGTACTCGTTACAAATGTGGTCTAAGCTATAAGGCTTGTGGTCCTTACTTGAGTAATGCCTTTGATTCACTGGAAGCTGGACTCAGGAAAAAAAATGCACGATGTTATGTCTGGCTCACATTTCTCAGTGTTTTATCCAACAGAAAAAATGTATAAAACTACTGAAATGATATTTTATTTAACTGATTGGGAGCTCGTGGATGCAGATCCCATCCTGGTGCTCACTGCTGTGGGGAAACCTTGAGTGTGCAAAGCACGCCAGAGCATGACGTGTTTTCACCTGTGTTGTTGGGGTTCTAAATGCAAGTTCAGAAAATTGAGGAAAGCAAGTTACTGGTGATTCTTCCTACTGGCAAGGGAGATAACCGGTAGCTATTGTCAGTGCCTGTGGTAAATTGAAGTGTTTAGAGTTGGCAATTTCGCAGGACTACGGCAAGGACAGGTTTCTATCTGGAGCCAGTGAGAGGCAGATCCTCTCACAGGTTGCTCAGCTGGAGCTGGCTGCAGCCAGGGCTGCCCTGCCGACATTCCTTCCTGTCCAGCTGAAGTGTTTTCACTCTCAATTCAATTTCTCTCCTCTTTTAACCGCTAAGTAGATGTAATTTTGGTGACTGCCTGAACATTAGTGTGCACAGGAAGACTGAATGCACGATCCATCTCTCAGTGGCTGCAGTGTGTGTCTGCGCTGTGCAAGGTGCTTGGAGGTGGTGTGCACCTGCAGGCTGTTAGCAGCAGAATATAGACCAAGTCTGCTAAGGAAGTGGTTATTTCATTAATTTGAAATAGCTGCCTCTCCCAGCATCTGGCTTGCTGAGCGATTTCTGTGTTTGCAGGGGTCCCAGGCCCCTCGCAGCGGGTGCTGCCACGTGTTTGCTTGTTTGCCTCCCAGCATTTTGGTCCCCTGCACCTTCTCTCAATAGCACTTTTCTTTGCAGCATGAAAGCTTTGCATAGTAAGGACCTCACAACACAAGAATGAGTGTTACTTCCTTTTCTTTCTTCCTTTTTTCCTCTCTCCCCATTCTCCTCTCTGCATCCACAGTTTTTGCTCTGTGCTGCTAGGCCAGAAGCTCCTTTGTTGTGTCAATAGGACCGGCCGAGCCAGGGGGCTGTAGCTCTCTTTTACCCGTGACGGCTCACTAGGAATATGTGTGTTTGCCTGTATCCTTTCTTTTTTCCTCCTATTACCCTGTCAGAGTAATTAGTGGGGCTATATGGCTGAAATCGGTGAAGAGAGGAACAGTGAAATGTGTCTGCACTGAAGTGCAGCAGAGACTTTCATTAACCTTATAATTGAGGAAAAAATCAAAATTAAGGAAGTCATGCACCAACGTCACAATTTGCTGCCTCTTTCATTTGTGCAGGACAGGAGACTGCAGGGAGGCTGAACCCTGTGTCTTGTCATGCATCCCTAATCCTCAGCAATTTGGGGCTGCAAGGGAGGGGGCTGCACCTTGTGCTCCCATTTCCCCCTCTCCCACCACAAATCTCTATTTCCTCTCCCAAAAATGAATTTGAAAAAGTTTCAGGTCAAAGTAATGCACAGGAAACTGTTTTGAAATACTGTATTGAAAGCTTGGTGTTGTGTTAAAATGCATGTTTAGGGAAAAAACTAAAGTTAGCATGATGAGAATGGATTTCTGGAAGATTTTGGCTCACTCTATTCCTGCATGTCTGAGAACTCCTTGCTGCACGAATGCCAGCTTTTCCCTTGTTGGTACCCCTGGGTTAGAATACCAGTGTAATATCCAGTTGACTTTATGCTTAGGTAACTTTCTTGTAAAATACTCAATTTTCATTAGCTTTCTTATTAGACTATTTTTTCCATGTGGAGTTTCATGTAATAATAATTGGACATTAGCTGAACAAATGTAAGTCAGCAGTTTTCAGCTTATAGAGTATTTTTTAAAAATTTTTTTTGACAGATGAGATGTTTTTTGATGAGAGGTGGTGGGTTGGATGCTGAAGGTGGTGAGCGTTCAGCTCCTGTATTTTTGTGGCCTTGAATAAATTAGTGTCAAAGATCTGTTCATTCACTTAGGCCATTTATATCTAGAGCTGGTCAAAATTTTTCACATTAATAACCTTCCACTAAGAATATGTTTGGTTTAAGTCAAAGTTCTCTAGAAGAAAACTGTTCTTCTTGTGCTTTTATTTTTTTGTTCCTAACAGCTGAGTTTTCACACTGTCTTAGCTTAAACTGTTAATTCCCTCCTTGCCCCCCTTCTCATCCCACTTCTTTGTATCTTTCTTTTTACATGAAAATGAAATGAAACATTTTAAGATCCTGAAATGGTCATCCAGATGTTTTGCAAAACTGGGGAGCAAGTGGTCTTTGAAAGCAAGCTGAAACTGAGAAAGCACCTTCTCAAAATGGAGAAAAAAAATACGTGTGCTTGTAAATGGAAATTCTGTGTAAGAAATCGGGCTTTGGAAAAGGATCCTTTCTACTTGCTCTGCATTTTGTGTATGGAAATATTCTGCAAGAAATCGCAAATACTCTGGCTGGTTTGCGTTTGGCAGTGAGGGAATAAATGAGCAGGACTGGATCTGTGGCACTGCTGAAGGGTGGAGAGGAGATGATCCTGTTCTGCCCTTTGTAACTCCCCAGGCAGGAAAAGGTGAGCTGGTGGCAGTGCTTCCCTCCTTAAGGCAAATGAAGGCAATTTCATTTGGGGAAAATCTTCTTTCAATGAGTCCCACCCAGCAGACTCTGCTGTGGGAGTACTGCTGGTGGCTCTTCTGGCCATGGGCCACTTGCGCTGCCTGGACCTGGTGCTGATCCCGTGAAGTCAGGGATAACCAGGTAAATACAGTTACATCACTGCCCATGACGAGGGAGGATAGTCATGCAGCCTGTGGTCCAGATTACACATTTCATATGTTCTTTGGAGCTTAATACTTCATATATTTGAGCAAACAACTGCAATTCTAACCCAGAATGACTTGGTTTGAGGTATTTAATAAGATAATTGAAATGCCATGACAGTAGAATGCAGTTTTTGTAAACAGGACTTGGAGCATTTGAGTGCTTACATTTTGCTTTAAAATCTCCTTGTTTGTTCATTATCTGGGGGCATGTCTCTGTACAGACTGTGTGGGGTTGTATACGATTTTCAGTACTTCCCTTTTAAATGAGAACTTTTATAAAAGAACAGGAGTTATTACAGCCCTAACTCTGTGCGTAGTTAGAGAAAAAAGTAAATAAAAAGTCTAACAACCGTCATCAGTCTGTAGGAACTGGAATGAGAAGAGCTAACGATCGCTATCCAAGTGATAAATGGGGGAACCATCTGAGAGGGCTTTGGCAACAAGAGAAGACAGATGAAGGCAAAATGGCTCCTCTCTGCCTGCCTTTTGTTCTTTGAGGACTATTATGATTAAAGCTTATTTAGCAACCTAGCTCCTAACCTGGGCTTAAATGATGTTGTGAGTGAACTGGCACACAGTAATAAATTAGAGCAATTAGTGACTACATATTGCTTTTTCTTATGGAAGTGGTATGTCCATGTGGAAAGAGAGAACCTCATTTCAGGGCTGAGCACGTACCTGTGGGAAACACATGTTGGGCTGTCTTCACTGAGGGTCCTACCCTCTCCAGTGGATGGACTCTGAATCATTGTCCATGGGATTGGGATACAGGATGTTGGAGAGTAGCCTGTGTGGAGCACTCATGCTAGAAAGTAGCTGAAAGGATCGAAATGGGATTTAGGGTGTTCATTTTGGGAACAATTTTGATCAGATCTGAGTGCATTTGATTTGCTGTGTTTAGACTGTTTTGGATGGTTCAATTAATGACAATCCTTCTGGGGGGAAGCATTGTTCTTTTAATGCCAGACCAGCCCAGTTCAGCTAGCAGGCAAGGACCAGGCTCTCCAGAGGCACCTTAGGAAACTTCCATGGTATATAAGATGGTGCTTAAAGTTCATCATAAGTGCTTTAATGTGGAAAGATAAGCTTAAGTGTGTGTAAAAAGCTTTATGGGATTGGGCTGCGAGCGGGAGAGGGACATGCCTTTTTCTTTGTGCTTCTGGAAAGGTCACTGACTTAGTGGGATCCTGCCCTCCCAGAAACTACGGCTCTTTCCTTTGTCAGATTTACCTGGAGCAGCATTTCTGGAAGCAGGAGGTCAGGTAAGATGTGGTGGCAGGCCACCTGGTCCTGTCAGTACCAGTGAGGGGCTGCAGCCATCCCGGGGGAGAGCTGTGCGCTGTCTCACCCGCTTTGTCAGCCACTGGAAATGGCCTCTTACAGGGCATGTTGCTGCTGCCTGCAGTGTGAGGTGTCACTGGTGCATGGCCTTTATGGGGCTCATTTCCCAGCTGCTCCACCTCTTAGGACATAAAGACAAGTGCCTGTGGTCTCACTAGCATCCTCTGGTTTGTAAACTGTGCCGACACTTTTCCCTTGCTCCCAGAGTGTGTAAAACTTTAATCCTGGAGAAGACACATGAGTGTGAAGTTTTTAAACTGGTGAGAGTGAAACTCACTCAGTTACTCACATATTTGCAGAAGGGTATGCATGGGAGACCTGTGTGATTTTGTGCATCTGTAGGAGCAAGGATTTGAAGCAGGTTTTGTCTGGCTGTTTTTACCCATTTTACATTGCAATTTGTAAGCTTATTTACTGTGCTGCCATGCTGAGGCATAAGACTTGGAGCTGTACAGGAAAAACCCTTGTGCTCCTCTCCTTGTATCATCGGGGCTGAAAATAGCAAAGCAAATTTGTCATATGGGAACAGTCAGGTTTCGTTCCCACTTTTTATCATGTAAGGAGAGCATATGCTAAACAGTTGTACACCTTTTTGTGTTCCTGCACAGCAGGTGCAGCAGGAAGGGAGGTTTGGGCCACGGTGGTGTTAGAAAGAAGGATGTGAAGAAAAAGTAAAAGTGATTGCATTCTAAGAATAAATCTTACCAGAGAGGTACCTCCTGCTTTCCAAGAAGATAAAAGGCTTGTATAAATAAGGTAGGCAATGAAGTTTAACTAAGAAATGGAATACCAAATTAAAAATGCAAGTGCCAACTCACTCAATACAGTGTCAGCCCTTCTGATACTGTGCTGGTCTCTTGAACTTAGAATTGATTAATCACTCAACTATTCCTTTCTTAAGCAAGCAGTTATATACTGGCAGGAGGAAGTATAGTGGGGTTTGATCCTGTACATCAGATAATTAACTATGCGTTCATATAGTGATATCCAGGCTACAATTCTATAAAACCACTGATAATAAGGATCATAAGTGTTAATTAGTTGACATCAATTTATTCTATTAAATTCGATAGCTGCTGCTTTAATTGAAGTGACTCATTTCCTTTGGTAAGCCTGAGTGTGCTGTGCTACTCTCCTGTCACAGTTCCCAATTTAGAAGTAGCTCAGTCTCACAAGATTGGCAGTGATTTGCTGTTGTGCTCAAAGTAGATATTTTGATGACTTCCATAGAAAAGAAAAGAGAAAAAAGTGGTGTAAAGGGAATTTTTAGAGTTATTAGTTAATACTGTATAGTTTGGTCTCCAGTGCCCTTACCAAAAGCGCTCAAGCTGCTGTGTGGGAAACATTTTGGATACTGACCATACCTTGGATGATCTTCCTCTTGTTTCCTTAGATTTTGTTTTGTATGTGCAGCAAACTTCTTTCAAAGCTGTTCATCAGCTGCTCATCACTTGTATCACCTGAGAGTATAAGGGGTGTGCCATCCACCCTGCTGGCTTTGGATGCCTCTGTGTTCACAAAGATTCAAAGAAGTGGAGAATTAGGTTTGTTCTGGTGTTGGGCAAAGTAAATTAGAAAAAGGACTTGTTTTTTACCTCCTTTCAGATTTCACAGGTGACTTGGTGAAGCCTTGTGGTAGCCTTGGTGGCTTTGAAGTCCAGTTTATAAGAAGCAATGGAGACACAGCGAGTGTCTGTGTTGTTTACTAACTTCAGAGATAAAAGTGCTTGGCAGATGGGATCTCTGAACTGTTCACAAATTCATGTTGTGCTTCAGGGGACTCAGCCTGCTTAGTCTGGTGTCACATCCCTGAATTAGGTGCAGGATGCACTGCTCCATCTTTGTGACTTTAGGGGGAGTCATGCTTAACAAAAATACCTCATTTTGTTGCCAGAATGAACTTGTGCAAATAGACACTTGATTGCCACATTAGCTTAGATGGTGCATTTACTAACCAATTTTGGAGATAGTAAATTCCCTTCCTTTTCAGTTTTCTTCAGAAAAGGCCTGAAGTCTTATCTGGACCTAATCTTTTGCATTAATGTTCTGTAATGAGTTGAGTCTTCTGTTTTCTTTGAATTTCTTACCACCCTGTTTTGGAAACCACTGCAGACTCTGAAGGTATTCTGTAGAAAAGGCATCAACCCTGCTGTAGGCATTTGTGACATTGCAGTGCCCTAGAGCACAGATGAGTTCTTCACCCTTCAACCAAGAGGATGAGTTCCCTGCCTGAAACTCGGTGTCATAAAAACAGATTACTGTCTGAGAAGGGTTGCAAGGAGGCACCAAGAAGGGGCTAGTCAATTTGATCAACAATACAGGTAAAGCTTTGGGGGAAAGCCCTGAGCCTGAAGACCATGAGAGCTTGGCAACCTCCTTGAGGAGCAGGTGGGTAAGTGACTGGCTGGAGAAGGGAGTGAGGGCAGGTGGGCATAGCTGAACATTGGTTAGGGGAGTAAGAGGACTTTGCACAGGGAAAGACTTTGATGATTGAGTAGGTCTGGACAGCAAGAGGGTAGGGTGCAGCTAGAAGGAAGGAGCCATAAGCCTATGGGTTTTGAACCTATATTGTTCACATTTATTAACTCCAAATTACTAAAAATCTGTGAATAATCAGGTGTGTATATCTGGGTCAGAGATGACATTATATGGACATACCCATTCTGGTCCAATAGGTTGTGTATATATTGGTAAGTTGCAATCCCATAGTGGTTTTTTCCTATCCTGTGGTGTCCTCCTTGGCACTCCAGTCAGAGGTGGGCTGCTCCCACTTCCCTCCAGTGGTAGAGGGCAGCTGGTGAGTGGTGCTGAGTGTGGTTCTCTGCAGCCTTTTTGGAATTGAGGCCTTTGGTGTGGGCAATTACCTCCTGAAGGGGGAGGTTGTGAGACTCTTAAATTAGAGGCATCTTATTAGCCACACTTCATGTGCCAAGTGTTTGCTATAAAAAGATGCACCTTGCTGCTAAGACTGAGTGATTAATTTGCAAGCCAGCAAGTTGTTAGATTGTGCTAACAATTACCATATTTGATAGATTAAAGCCTGCACAAGGGTATCGGTTACCTTGGGAGTTTATTTACAGTTCCTGATCTGTGGCAGGCAAAGAATTTGTGGTGTGACAATGACTATATCATGTCTCAGTGATCCCATCACATTTAAAAATAATGTCCAAGCTGAAAATTCTGAAAATTTTGCCCATCTGTTTGTTATGCAGGGACTCGGCCCTTTCCATTTTGAAGCTTGGCTTCTTCCTACAAGAAGTCATCAGCCAGATGTATGTCTCTGTGGAGAACTTCCCTCCTGTGAAAATAAAATTAAGAATCCAGGAAACTTGCATTTTACCCTGAAATGAAAATGTTACCTTTTAGACTAGAACTGTATATATACTGTGACCATCAGTCTATTTTTGTGTGTGTGTAAGCTATATGTAACTTATAGTTTGCACAAGAAGTTAAAGATTCTCTTGTTGGAGTCCCTTCAGTTTGGCACCAAAAGTGTTTAATTACTTAGGCAGAGAAAGAACATGATTGACTTTATGGTCCAGTGGTCTCAAAGTTTCACATTCTTCAAGGCACAGCTGAAAACAATTGGTGGTGATGGTGGCAAAGACAAGGAAAAAGTCACTGCCTCGGCTCTTTTTCTGATCAGAAATTATGTCCTATGAAGTGACAATGAAATTCTCATGATATTCTTCTTTTGCAAACTGATATCCATCCAACCAAGAGCTGTTGCTCTCTCCAGGACTCGGTGTGAGCATCAAAACTGATGTTAACAGCCCTCCTCTGCAGCAGTGGCACCTGGGAAGACAAAAATAGATGTGCCCCAAAACACCTATCCCTTCAGGAGATTTTTGACCTGCATCCTTGCTTATGTAAAGTTTTCGTACCTTTTGTCTCTCTCTTTTCCAAGTGGTTTTATTCATTCTGACTTGTGATCAGGCCCTGTTTTAATAACTCCTGAGCTGCTGTTGTCCCCGCAGAGCAGAGAGGAGAACTTTGCACGTCAGAAACCTTCAGCAGTGGGCAGCACACAAAAGGTCATCGTCCAGCTGGTGAGATTCATGGGCCCTGGGCAGCCGGGCTGCTTCCCTCCTCCTCATTCCCTGCATACCTCTGTGCCCATGTCATTGCTGGGCAGTCTCCTTCTCTCCTCCCCTTGTATTACCACTATTATTTTTTTGAATGTCAAAATGAATGATGGTGACTTCCTCCTGTAAAAAAATTTTGGGGAAAAGCAGTGCTGTGAACTCTGGCAGCCCAGGCGATGCACAGGGAACAATGTCGCCCTTGTTCTGCTCTCCCTTTTGGGCATCCACAGCTCACCCAAGCTCCGGAAGCCCAGCTCTGTCCCAGGGACATGGGGCAGGCACAAGGACACGGCACGCTGTGCCAGCTCGGTGCTTGCAAAGGCTGGCATGTCCCGTGGCATCCTGGTGATGTGGTGCTTGGGACAGCACCACATCGTCTGCACAGGTTTAGTAGCTGTGGGGCTCAGATGAGTCGCTTTGGGAGTTTTTTGTTATTCGTTTGCTGTTCTGGGGCAGTCCTGCAGCCCAGATAGATTTAACAAGATGATTCATAGCCATTTAGTCTCTGTCATCATCATATCGATTCTGCAATCATCACTAAGAGATCTCTATTACTATCTCTTTCCCCTGCCTTTTGGTAAATTTTCTGCCTTCTGTCCCTGGTAAAGCCAGGAGCAGATGACAAAAATGCTTTGAAATTATGTTAAAAGAACCACAGCTGGTATAAATAGATTTTACTTTGATGTATCTGATCTGATTTGTGTTACCTGAGGATCAGGCCTTAATTGTATGTTTAACTCTGTTACTTTTGTTAAAAAACAGTTCTCAGCAGTGAATTCCTTTTTGTTCTCAGAACCATCTCCAGCTCAGTGTCTGAGGTAAGTGATTTGCACTATGCCACAAAGGAGGCTCAGGTCACAGTGGTTTGGGGCTGATCATAAGAATGGTATGAACATGTTAGCAAAAACAGCAGAGCGCTTGGTAGCGTCAACGCAAAACTAAACGAGTTCTCAACAGAACTCAGCATTTCAGTTGGAAAGATTGATTTCTTAGGGAATGCTCATAGTCAAAATATTTTGAACTGATCAGCCTGTGGTCTTTCTCCTTTCTGTGTAGACATGGGTTTTCTCCAAGGAGGACTGCCTGATCTGTGAGAAAACCAGGTGCCTGACACACCAGTAAGACCTGCCATGAATGATTTGTGCAGAAACCAAGAGGAAAATTGCCTAGAACAGGAAAGGAAATGGAAAATTGTGTGGGCGTTTTTTTGATGACAAGATACAGAGTGGAGGTAAAAGAAGACAAGACCGCTGTTATTGCTAAGGTTTAGCATTAGCTAATTATTAGTGGTTAACTAATAGGGCAGTGTTATTGCTAGTAAATTACTAGTAGCTAACAAAAATCTGAGCACAAGCACTAATTTTTCCTCCTTGCATCTGAACTCTCTGGTGGTGGTACAGACTTTGCACTTGTGTGTTGTAGCCATCCAGAGTAGTTAAGGGAAAAAAGGTGGAGATATAATCAGAGTTCGGACAGAAGAGATGCCTGTAGAACGAAGTGTCATATAGATTTTGGTATTAAAAAAAATTTAAGGTAATCTGTCTAGACACAGAAGTGAAAGAGAGGCTATAACCTCAATGGCCATATGCTACAAAAAACAAGCAGGAGGAGGATCAGTGTAGTGCAATATAAACTGCAAACCCTCTCCACTGGGCTTAGCAGGACTTAAAATAAATGGGAAGATAATAGTGCAGCAAGTACATCAGAAGAGAAAAATACTCCAGTGCTGCTGAAGAGGTCAGCGTCTGCTTTAAAAGCTGTGATGAGCAATGCCTCACTTTCTGAAACCATAATCTGGGGTCCTTGGTTTGTGCCAGGATGCAGCACAGAGTGTTTGTATGAGCTGCTGAACTGAGACAGGAGAGGAGGACCATGTGAAATCCCCCAGCAGTGGCATGAGCGGATGCTCATATTTCCCAAAGGAGAAACACTGAAAGAAAAAAAGCCTCTGGCTTGATGTCTGGGGATTTACTGTTGCAAGAGCGTGTGCCTCAGTTTCCCCATCTGTAAAATTAATTATAAGGGCTTCTTCAGGAAATGTGTTTGGAGATACTTTCTATAAAAAGCTGCGGTAAACCTGACTGTGTCCAGGAAACACTTGGGAGTTAAGCAAATGTCCTCTTGAAAATGAAGCCAAATTTCCATGCCTGCAGGAAAGTGGTTGTGCCTTTCCTAAAAAGATGGCATTTCTATTAATTCTCCGCAAGGGACATGACAGTGTTTGCAGCATTAATGGAATTGTCTATCTGAGGAGGAAATGTAGGACTGTTTATCATGGGCCCTTTTTTTCTTCTGCGTTTGCTTTGGTCCTTGATTGTTACATCGATATTTAGCATTTGTCTTAAGTTCATTTCAGTTCTGTCTCATTACATGTACTTGTTACTTGTGCTGCTGCTGATTTGAAAAGCACTCCCAAAATCATGGGGCATTTTGTACCTGGCTTTGTACCATTCTTTGAATTACGTGTTCTACAAGTTTTTCATGCATCACAGACTGGGTTTTTTTTTGGCTGTAAGTCAGAATAATGTTCCTGGGGATGATGAGAGTTCACTTTTTCACCCATTTGCTTGTCTCCCAAATGCAGCAAGAAGCTTTTTTGTTGAGTGCTTGATTCCATCCTCCCACGCTCTTCTGGCTTAAAAAAGGGCAATTACCCAAAATTCACACTTACCTTGTCATCTGTAGACAAGGCATCTCTGGTGCCTGGTGCGAGCTGCTCCATGTTGTGTGACAGGCTGGTCTGCACTGAAGCTGGGATGGGGAATTGCCTGGGCTGGGAAGGAGCCCATCGATGGACCAGGCTCCAGCACACTGAGACAGTGCCACAGCTCTGTGTGTGTGTGTACAGGCTGCAGTTGTGTCTGGGTGTGTACATACAAAATAGGGGCTTGTGCATGTGCAGGTCTGAGGGATCCTCTGCAAAAGCCTGTTTAGAAACCTCTGTGAGGCCTCCTAGACCTGCTGGCACTGAAGCTTCCCAGTGCCTGCTGTCATGATTGCCAAAGCGCTGCTTTGGGATTGAGGAAGGTAGGATATTAAACAGCAAATAGTACATCCAGTGTGCCTAGAAGGCTCAGCAGTCATGGTCTGCAAGAGGCAGTGCTGGCTGTTTGGGGAAGCCTTTCTCCTGAAGGCACTTTGGGTTTCACTTGCTGCAGCTTTGGTTCAGCTCTTCCCAGCTGCTCTGAACTAGAGGCCAGCACACACCCTGAAGCACAAGAATTTGTATTTCTTGCAAAGCTTTTAATCATCGCTGTGGTAACCCTAGTTGGTCTCCTTTTAATTTGTGAATTATTCACACGTAGTAGAAAAGGCAAAATATGTTGAATGAGTTTTTCATGATTAATGGTTTTGTCTGGAATTATTGCTGGTGAAGATGCAGTTGTAAGGGCGGTATTTTATATTTTGGCTGACATATAAAAGGAAGGGAGAGCCAATTTTTTTTTTTTTACATTTAATAGAGAGTTCAGAATGTCTGTCTTTTTATTGGCTTTATTTTTAGGGATATAGACGAAGCAGATTGTAAATTGTGAGTAATTTAATTTTAATTAGTTCTACTAAAAGCTTTATTACTCTTTCCTGTTCTCTTTCCATGAAAGTGATAGCAAGGCAAATATTTGTGATCCCAAGTGCTGTAAGAAGGTGCTGTTTTTCAGACCTCCTGGCACAGCTTGTCAGCATCTCTAAAATTCTTTGTAATCCCAAAAGCCTGCACTTCTGAAGTACTCAGCTCTGCCCAGAAAAGCTCTGACAAATGGTATCTGCGCCAGGGAGTGGGCTGAGGTTATTAAAGAATTTGTCGTTATGGTTATTTTAGCGAGTGAGTTGCTTGTTTGTAGGGTT